>CAUYQG010080832.1:0-16527 GCA_963574415.1 Tarsius wallacei | reverse complement strand
GGCGTGGGCGGGCTCCGGGTCCCCGGGTCGGCGGCGTCCGCGGCACTGGTGGGCCCTGGGTCGCCTCGGTGGCAGCGCCCCGGGTCACCGGCGGCAGGCCCGGGCTGCCGGCGGGGGCGGCGGCCACTTTTACCTCAGGCCCGTTGTAATGCCTCTGCGGTGTCCGTGGACAAGTTCCGTGTGGGGAGCAGGCCCCCTGGGAGAGATCCGGAGTCTTTCTGTGTCCTCTTCTGCGGAGGTCTCACAGACCACGCTGCCCAGTCGCCATCTTGGCCCCCCTCCAGTCTTAATTGACATTTAACTTTGAGATGTGGAATGGTGCAGTATGCTTGCAATCATTTAGGATAATTTGACTACTTTGTGGTATAGTTTATAAAAAGATAAACTTCATATGCTCATATAGAAATGTTAGACTTACTGAATCAGGTTATCATTCCCTAGAAGAAGGTCAGGTCTTTTGGGAAGCTACATTAACATTTTAATGTCACTAAGGAGTCATTAGAAATGACAATAGGGTTTTTTGTAGAAAACTGGATGACAGGAGACTAGGTTAGAATTTCTGCTTTTAGGCAAACTCATGCCCTCAGTTCTTTTCATTTAAGATCTTTCAGAAATGCCCATTCATTTATTTTCCATGCTTATACACTAGTAAGAAATTGAAGAATAAGAACTAGGACTCAAATCTATGATGGCATTCATTCATCCTCAAGTGAACTTACATTTGTCCTTGTTTTAAGTTATACTGGCCTCTTTGTTCTCATGTGTGTGGAATACATTGTTCTTTCAGAGTTATGGGAGTTCTTTCAGGTCAACAAGGTGACATTTCCAAAGTTAGAGTGACGGTTTATTTAATGGCACCCTGTCTGGCTAAAAGAGTCATTATATATGATTTTTTTGTTCTTCCTTTTAAAAGCATTTTTCCAGAGATTGTTGTGGTTTGCTTCATTCTAAACTAGGAAAATAAATGATCATTTGTCACTCTTAACAAGGAAATAGTACAATTAACATTAAAATATTAAAAATAAATTTTAAAACTTGGAGACGAAATAATGAGTTCAAGTTTGTGAAATTCTAAGCTATAATGCTCAAATTTTTTTATGTGTGGTTCAAATGTCTCTTGGCAATACCAAATAAAAACAGTAATAATACATTTACAGGTTATCCTTATAATTATTAAATAAGTAGTAAGTAATTACACTGATTGACAACAGTTGAAAGACAAACAAAAACAGGAAAAAAACCCACCAAATGTATAGGAGAGTTCTGGTCTCATAATTTAAAAATTAATCAAGAAGTATTTGTAAGGCAAAGAGTATGAGAAGAAAATATCCGACATGAAGGACATTAAAAACCAAATATTCCTTTTTGACAACTCTTGAAAGTATACAACTATCTCTAGAATCATCAAATCTAAACTATTCAAGTTACTTAGATATTTTTCAGATAAGGAAACTAAAAACAGAGTAGGTGGGGAAAGACCAACAAACATCTCTGAATTGGTGGAAGAATGGTGATGGCTGGATTTCTTGACTGGTGTTTTTTCCACTCTTCACCCCTCCCTCCCTTATTGCTCTGATCAGCTTCGCTGAGCTTTCTCCTGATGAAAGGAATAGGCATGATCTATGAGAAAGGACCCCAGAATGAGGCGGGGCTGGTGCTGGAGAAGATCTGGGCATTATTTTTTTTAGCAGTCAGGTCAATATAAGTTTCTATGAATACAATTTCCCAGTTGAATCTTCTCACTATAAAAAACATTGATTTCCTTGCTAGAAGTAATTTCTTCCAGTTTCTCTCTCTATACAAAATGCTATAGAGTTTATTCATGAATGAGCTCATAAAGACTAGAAAAATGCACCATAAATGCTAGAAGGAGAAGAAAACAAGGACATGCACCGGAGAAGGGAGGCCTAGCACAGTCACATAGTTCTGTGCTGTTCAAACCTCAAGCTCCACCCCAGATGTACAAGAGACAACAGCCTTAGAAGATGCTGGCACAAACAACTTTTATAACCTGAAATTTTAACAAACATTTGGCTCTGTGTGGTTCTTCTTTTTGTAGGCTTGATACTCCCTTAACCTTCACCAGAATGAGGGACCTCTGTCCAATGGTCTAACAAGAACATAACTCAATTTCTGATAGTGATGACTTCCATTGTAGAAAATAGTTACCAAACTTTTGTGTGTATGTGCTTGGGGTGTGTGTGTGTGTGTGTGTGTGTGTGTGTGTGTGTGTGTTGGGGGTGTAGTCAATGCTATTTCTATTGGAAAAAAACAGGAAATAATATTATTTATGAGTATACTGGAAAATGGTCCCCTTATACGTCACACCTGCACCTCTAATGAGAGCAGGAAAATATGAAAACACTTTAGAACTATTTTTACCTAAAGATGAACAAGTAGCTTTTAAAAAGAAATAATTAAATCTTCTAGAAATAAAAAATAATAATTATAATTAAAGGCTGAGTGGCAGATTAACAGAAGAACAGACAAATATGGAGAATTAGCAAACTAGTAGAAGAACCTGAATAAATCATCCAGAATACATCACAGAAAGACCAAGAGCCAGAAAATAAGAGATGTTTAGAGACCTAGAGTGAAAAGGTCTAATACATGATTAATCAAGTATTAGGCTGAGATCAGAGCCAATATTTGAAAAGAAAATAGTTGAGAGTTTTCCAGAAAGGATAAAAAAAATCAGCCTACAATATTCACTTTCAATTGCTGTGTAAACAATTTCCAAAAATTTATCAACTTAAAACAGCACAAGTGTATCATCTCACAGTTACTGTGGGTCATGAATCTGGACAAAACTTCGCTAGGTTTTTGCTAAGGGTCTCCCAAAGTGGCTTTAATCAAGGTATTGGCTAGGGCTATGATCCCATCCAAGACTCAAGGTCTTCTTCCAAGCTTGGTGGTACTGGCAAAATTTCTTTCCTTGCAGCTATAAGATTAAAGTACTCTTCTTCTCTCCCCTCCCATTTATATATATATAGTTGCTAGAATCAACCTTCAGGTCCTAGCTACATATCTCTCCATTGGAAGTTAGCAACATGGCTGTTGGCTTCTTCAAGGCATGCTGAAAAATCTCTCTCACTCCAAATCTCTCTTTCAATGAAAGCTTGAACCAGTTTTTAAAGTGCTTATCTGATTAAGTCAGGCCCATGTGGGTTAATCTTCTTTTTTATTAACTCAAAGTAAACTGATTAGGGATATTAACTGCATTTTCAAAATCCTTTCATCTTTGTCATATAACATCACCTCATCCCTGGAATAAAATCCCATTAGATTCACAAATTGCTCCTGTACTCAAGAGGAGAGAATGTTTATAAGGCCTGTACACCAGAGAACAGAAAACTTGGGAAACAACTCAGAATGTTGCCTACTACTGGCAGATTCAACAATCCAGATAAATCTCTTGAAGGATAAATAAAAATGAAGTGACACACATCAGCAAAACTTCACATTTTTAATGAGAAAATAAATATTAATAGTATACAGAAGAAAAAGTGATTAACTTCAAAGCAGCAGCAGTGAGACTAATGAAAGCAGTGAGCAACAATGAAAGCCATAAAAGTGTTACAATATAGTATATATAGAAATATCAATGTCCCCTTATAATTGTATGACCAGTGAGAATAAATTTCAAATATGAGAGTGCAATAAAGGCATTTTCAGGCAAACAAAAACCAAAAATGTTCCAACAGCAAAACCTAACTAAAAAAAAATTCTACAGAAGAAGAAAGTCAGCACAGATTAAAAAAAAAAAGATGCAAGAATAATGAAGAAAAAAGTTAGCAACTGTGTGAATAAATCTAAATATTAACCTTATAAATAATAAACATAGTCTTTGGAGTAAAAACAGTCAGTCTACATATTGATAGCATACAATGTATGAAGCAAACATACAATCTATGGAGCAAACACTATAAATACATTTTAAGCTTTAAAGAGGATAAAGATATTTATTACTTTTATAGTCTGATAAATGGTTTATGTTACAATTATAATTATCGTGGTATAATTATAAATACTGAAAGAAGAAAAATATAATGTACATTTTGTGGACTAGTAAAGAAAACAAAAAAAGTTTATAGATACTTATTTAATCTGAAAGAAGAGAAGAAAAGGGACAAAAAGAAACATAAAAAATGTCAAGAGAAATAAAGCAAAAAAAAAATCATAGGTTTAAAGCCAAATATGTCAGTAATATTACACTAAATATAACTAAACTAAATGATAAAACCAACTGCTTCTAGGTATTTTTTAAAAAACAACACTTTTTGCCCACAGTAATTTCAAAGGAATTGACAAATGTTTACCTTTATATGTTATACAATTTCTTAGCTTAATTTCAAAATATATTAAATAAATGAACTTTCAGAAATGTACTCATTTCTAGAAAGGAAAATTATGAACCTATCATCTATTAGTGTCACTGTGTGTATAAATCAACAGTGGAAATTTCCAGATAATATAATTGTGTATTTATTGATTAAAATGACCATGTAAAAACCACAGACCTAGAGCTGAGTTACATAAGAGTGAGAAAATTCAAGGTTGGTAACTCATGATTGGTATCTTCAAAATCTGAAGGATTATCAAATAAAAAAGAAATTTGACTTCATCTATAAAATGAAAATTGCTGGGTAAAGTTTTGGCTTTTGACTCCTGGCAAGGACAAACTTTTTCATAGGTAATCTTGCCCAAAAGCACAAGAGCAATGAGTTCCATGGACCCAAAATTCTTCAAGAAAATGGTGGATTGAGGAAGTAACTCCAGCATTGATAGAGGTACTGTTTGAACTAGTTGGACATTTAAATTTCCTCCTTGCCCAAGATTCTTTGCAATCATAAATGATCTCATTTTATTCCCAACCGAACTCCTATCTCCCTGGCCTGGGGACCCTTCCACCTCAATCTTGGGTCATCAATCTCTTTTGCAAGAATTCAATCATGCCTGCCACCAGCAATTTTGTCTTCCTAAAATGTCATTTTCCTTAAGGTGCTGCTCTGTTCGAAGGTCCATTCCCAAATACATCAAATGTAAATGCTTCTCTTTGTATTTCAAATTCTTGATAAGCTCCTCCCACCCCATGATGTCATAAACTTTCCTCCAGGTAGACTTATTTTTTTCCCCATCTCACTAGGTCTCCAATTTTATCTTTTCTTTTTTATCAACACATTTCCTAGGCAGAGGAAATGTTTCAAACAAAGACACAAATATGTAGAAACACAAGATGTATTTAAGAAATGATAAGCAAAAGCATTTGCTCTATGACTTTTATCTAAGTCTAAAATTCCATGACACTACATTAGTCATCACCTTTTACATCCTCGTTCCTCTATATTTAATAATGCTACTCAACTCATCAAGACTTTACATTTCTAAATCTCCTGGTCCATCTTCACTCCTCAGAGATACCCTCTGCCACCTCCCACTTTCAATTTAGCTAAGTTGAACCATATGAAATCATTATTACTATAGATCAAAATAGTTCAGTGCCAACAATTTCACGATTCAACCTAATACTTTTCCAAGATCCTTACAACTCTCTCCTCTTCTCTCATCACACCAGACATTCTTCTGCCTCTTGCCATACCAGCCACTTCTTGGATCATGGCCTTGGCTACTTGATACCCTCCTGGTGCTTTCCCAACCCAATGAGCTAATGATTATTGGAAAACAATATGAAATAGTGTTCTCAGGTACCTGTAAAACACACCCCAAAACTCTCACTGGAACTTCTCAAGCACTCCACAACCTATATTTGATTTGTTTTTCCAAACATATCCTCCACTCTTTGGTTCATCTGAAACCCTCACTGGAATTGGCCCTAGAGTTTACCTAGTCACATGGTTCCAGGACCTAGCTTTACATCAGAATCTATTTTATCAATTATTCTATCTGGCTATCTTGCCATACATTTATTTATATATGGGCTTATCATGCCTAGCACTCACAAATTTAAAAAGCTCAACATCACTAAAACTACAATGAGATACCACCTCACACCAGTAAGAAAAGCTATTACAAAAAATCAAAGTCAAAAAGCATGTTGGTAAGAATGCTGAGAAAAGGGAGTGCTTATACACTGCTGGTGGGAATGTAAATTAGTACAACCTCTATGGAAACCAGTATGGAGAGTTCCCAAAGAAGGAAAACAACAACTACCATTTGACCCAGGAATCCCACTACTGGCTGTCTACCAAAGGAAAATAAACCCTTATATCAAAAAGATACCTGTATGCATATGTTTATCACAGCATTCTGTACAACAGGAAAGTCATTGAATCAACCTAAGAGTCCATCAATGGAAAATAGTGGATAAAGAAAATATAGTACATGTACACCATGGGATACTATGCAATCATAAAAAAAAGAATGAAGTCGTGTCTTTTACAGCAACATGGATGGAGCTGGAGGTCATCATTCTAAGTGAAACAAAGAAACAGAAAATCAAATACTGCATGTTCTCACTTATAAGTGGGAGCTAAGAAATGGGTACACTTAGGCATACAGAGTGAAATAACAGACACTGCAAACTCCAAAAAGGGGAAAAGTGGGAGAAGCATAAGAGTTGAAAATTACCTGTTGGGTACAGTGTTCTCTATTTAGGTAATGGGTACACTATAAGTTCAAACCTTACCACTATGCCATATATTCATGTAACAAATCTGTACATGTATGCCTTAATCTATTTTTTGAAAGGTTCCCTATATCCATCAATAAGGAGATAATTAGTTAAAGATAACTATTTACTTTGGATGACTCTACAGATTGCTGTTAAAAAAGAATGAAACAGCTTAATTTGTATTGATACTAAACATTCTTCTATATATATAATTAAGAGGAAAAAAATTAAGATTTGTTACAGTGTGCATAATGTGCTACATTTGTATAAAATTGTAAATGGAGATGTATGTACAAATATAATTATATACATAGTCTATATCTTTGGAGAGGGAGACTGAGGGTCAGGAGTCAGAAGCTGAAGAGAGACTCATTTTTCCTGTATTTGTATATCTTTTTATACTGCCTGGATGTTTTCTTTAAAAAATGTACATATTATCTATTCAAAAACATTTTTATTTGGTTGATAATGATATGTCCATGTTGGTTCATCGACTGTAACAAAAGCACCTTGATGTGGAATGTTGATGATAGGGAAGGCTGCATGTGTGTGTAGGGAGCGGGTTTGGGGGTACTTTTGGTACCTTCTGCTCAATTTTGTTATGAACTATAAACTGCTCTAAAAAATAAATTCTATTAACTTATATTTTGTTTTAAGAAATAGCTAAAATCATAAGAAAACATAAAAGTTGAAGATAAACAAGTGATCACTTACTGGACAACAAAACAAGTGTGTATAAGTTTCAAATAATTGCTATATATCATCCTCATTGTTGACAACAATGCAATTAGGCTAGAAGTGAATAATAATAAGATAATCAGAAAAACTCTATAGGTTTGAAAATTGAGGAACACTTTTACTAATTCATGGTTCAAAAAAAAGCAATCATACAGGAAATTAGAAGACATTTAGAAATGAAAATACTACATATCATCTTTTAAAATAAAGCTTTCTTAGAGTGAAAGCCATATTTAGAGTAAAATTTATAGCCTTAAATGTATATATCATAAAATAAAAATAAGTTGAAAGTATTGAGAAAAATCAGTTCAATGTAAATGTAAAATCTAAAGCAAATGGTAAAAGTATAAAACTTTTAGAAGAAAATGTAAGAGAATATTTTGAAGATTCTAAGGTAACAAATTTTAATAAGCCACAAAATGCCCAAACTATAGACCAAAAAAAGATCTAACCACATTAAAACAGAACTTCTGTTCATCAAAAGGTAATGCAAAGAGAGTGAAAATACAAGACACAGTGAGAAGATATTTTCAATTAACATAACTGACAAAAGACAAGTGTACAGATTGCATCGTGATCTCCTATCTCCTATCCTCTGTCTCAAATCATGAGAATGAAAAAGGCAACACAAAAAAATGGTAGAAGTCTTGATAGGTGCCTTAAAAAACAAGAAATAAATTCAAATGCTCAAAAGCATATTGAAGGGTGTCAACCTAATTATTAATGAAGGGAATGCAAATTAAAACAAATAGAGATTGTATTTTATAATAATAAGATCAGTAAAATCGAAAGGTCTGACTAAATCAGATGTTTGCAGAAGATGTGGTCTCTCTCCTCTTGCTGAACTTTGTAGAGTACTTTGGGAAATAATTTTTTCTCTCTTAGTAAAGTTGAAAATGCAAATACTCTATGACACAGAAATTTCACTTCTAGTACTTACCTGACAAAATATGCACAAGAAGATATAAGTTGAAGGGTCCTCATTAGAAGACTTCATGAAACAGTCTCAAACTGAAAAATACCATTAATGGTTTGATAATAAGTTATGATATATTCACACCACGAAACAGCTGTGAAAATGAATGAACTGTAATTTAGACACAAATTTCTAAAACAAAGGAGCAAGCCATAGAGGAATATATTCAGTAAGTTTTCAACTTACACAATGTTCACCAACAGGCAAAACTAATTTGTGATCAAGTGATAAAAAGCCCAGGAGGGTGTTTATTACAAATGGCAGAGTAGTGGGAAACAAGGAGGGAATGAGATTGAGAGGGTCATACAGGCACACCTGGATGAGGTGTTCTGTATCTTATTTTGGATGGAGAGCATATGGGTGTTCTCCTTAATAAATCACATACCATACATAGTTCACATAACTCTGTAAATGGAGAAGATGTTACTTTTATTCTAATTTGAATTACTCATATCCTGGAGGTTTTGGAAAATAAGAAGCAAGCCATTTAATTCAGAGAAAGCAATCTCTGGGGTTGGGGGAGGAGGGTCAAGGCTCTATAAAAAATTTAAATGTATGACTTTGGATGGTCTCTTTAGTCCCAAAAATTGTTTACAAATAACTCATTTGTATTAATTCTTAGGCTTGTTCCATATGAATTTATTTTCTTAGTTGCTCAGTTAAGCTCAATTAGTGTTACTAAATAGCCAGAGAAGTCACACAGTGTAAAACTTAAAAGATTATTGAGGAGCTAGGGCTGGAACCTAGTTTTCCTGATATTTACCATAGTTTTTTTTAACATATGGCAACCAGGAATGGTTTCCAACTTGATTAGAGGATGTATGTGCGTGGTGTGTGTGCATAAATACACATTTATCAAGTCTATATTTATGAGCTATTTAAGGGCAAGGACTACATCTTTTTCATTTTAATGTCCTTAGAATTTAGCAAAGGGTCTGACACAAGAAAATAAATAAATATGACTTTTGAATGATTACAAATAACATATATACATTACTCACAAATATATATATGTGTGTATGTGTGTGTGTTTGTAGGTTTGTATACATATGTTTGTATATACACACACATAAAAGAAAACCTCTGTGTATATACGTTTATATTTATACATGATCAGAGATCTTTGAAATTGATATATGGATGCTGGTAGAAAAAAGTTGAAAGAAATTCCCTTTCCTTTGGACAGCTAAAAACAGAAGTGAGGAGTTAGGGGGTTGGGGAGACTTGTGAACTAAAGACTATCAGCAACTAGTTTCCCCAGAAAATGCTCACCTGAAAGAAAAAATGGCAAGGTCAGCACACAGTGGGAAGCAGAGCTAAGAACTGGAGAGAGAGAGAAAGAACCCCAACAATGTGGTTTAAGCCCTGGGATTCAGCCAAGCTTAAAGTCCCTGACTTTCCAGGTAAATGAGTTAATAAATTGTATTTTCTGCTTGAACTTGAAATCATCTTGTTCCTATGACAAAAATAAACCTCGAGAGGGCATTTGCCACTCTGTTCAGGCTGCCAAATCTGAAGGCTAAATTACGATGTATTCTGGTTATAGATAAATAACTTATTAAAGTAAATATACATATTTATCATCAAAACTGCACAAGATAGACATCAATCACGGTCTAGGAAAATTACAGACAACTCATCTTTCCTCTCTTGACTTCATACAGAACAAGACTGTGATTTACAGAATAGTAAAAGAGAGAGTGTTCCAACTTTTCCCATAAAAGAAAGGAATGCCAGGGTAGTGTTTGGAGGTAGGGGTTGGGGTTAGTGGTGAGCATGTGGAATAGAAATTGTTTACATTTGGGAAAATAGCAGCTAGGCAAAGCTCAAACAGTCTGGAACAATACTTTTCACTGACTTAAAAAATAAAAATAAACCATTGCTGGGTAGTGGTGGCTTACACCTGTAATCCAAATACTCTGGGTTGCCTAGGTGGGGAATCGCTTGAGCCCAGGAGTTCAAAACCAGCCTGGGCAACATAGTGAGAACTCACCTATAAAAAAAAATTAGCCAGGCGTGGTGGCATGTGTCTGCAGTCTCAGCTACTCAGGAGTCCAAGGCGGAAGGGTCGCCAAAGCCTAGGAGGTCAAGGATGCAATGAGCCTTGATCCTGCCACTGTACACCATCCTGGGCAACAGAGTGGGACTTCAACTCAAACAAAACAAAACAAAACAAAAACAAAAACTCGGTGTGAAACACCATACCTAAAACACAAGAAACCCAAGAGTCAGACATGAGGTTTAGGAACTATTTTCAGAAGAAAAGGCATTAACTCAGACTTCAGTCTCCCATAGGAAGGAAATTTTCAAAAAACCAAGCAGAATGCCTGTTAAAAAGTTTTAATGGTACACATGAGCCTTTGGGTTTCATCTTACTTCATACTTTATGCACACTATACTTTCACCTAATTAATAGTAATAACAACAATTCAATATATCTTAGGAAGCAAAGCTCATTTTACTTATGATTGCAAGACTGTCCTCAACAAAATACATAGAAGGATTATTTATTTTTACCCTTATGACTTGTTCATTGGGAAGTACATAATGATTATTAGTACCTACACTTTCCCAACCGGACTTCTTTTTCAAGTCACTTGAGCCAAAAGAGACCTCTAGAAAGACTAAGATCTGAGATAGGAAGACAGACATTCAGAGACTGGAACCCAAACAAAGACCTGTTTACCAGACCTGAAACACAAAATCAGAGTAAAGATTAGCAAAGGTGAGCTCATGCAAGGACCCAGTGAATGAGTATCCTATTGCTTCTGTAAGAAGTCAGCACAGATTTAAAAGCTTAAAACAGCAGAAAGGTATTATCTTACAGTTTGAGGGGCCAGAAGTTCTAAAATTAAGGTGTTGGCAGGGTTGCATTCCTTCTGTAGTTAGTAGGGGATTTCCATGTCCTTGCCTTTTGCAACTTCTAGAAGGACCTGTGTGATTATATTGGGCCCACCTGGATAATCCAGGATATAATCTTTCCAAACCCATGATCCTTAATCACATCTGCAAAGTCCTTTTTGACTTATATGGTAACATATTCACAAGTTTTGGAGATTAAGACTTGGACATCATGCAGGGGCAGGCAGGGGTACATTTTTCTATCACAACCAAGTTTGTGACTGCATTTCTAAAACATGTCCAACTAGGAGCAAGAATGGTCCTTGGAACTGGTATGCATCCGAGCTGACATGGAGAGGTACAACCACCCAGGTTGAAAGAAAAAAATAGGCACGGGCTGGAGATCAAACAAAACTCAATGAGTGTAGCTGCAAATTCAGTGATAAATTGCTTTTAGCCTCCAGCCTGCTAAGATGGGTGACTGTATAGAGTTCTGCTATAATAACTTTTTAAATAAAATTATATGAAGTCATTTTTACTGTCTAGCCAAGATATACCAACATTCAGTTTATGGTGTTTTGGGGAACAAAAAAGTAGACTTCAGAACCACTCAGACTTTAAGTCCTGGTTCTTATATTTATAACTTTGCCACCTTGAGTTTTATACTTACTCTCTCAATTCCCACTCCCTCATTTGTAAAATGACAATAATAACTTCTGTCTCATAAGATTGTTCTGGGGATTAAATGTAGTAATTGTGTAAAGTGTTTACATGTAATAATTATGAAAGTGTTTACTAAGCACTTAACACTTAGCACTGCCTGGCATACAGCAGGCGTATAGTTTCCGTCGTCATTGCTTTGAAGCATGTGAGCCTTCTGGCTGATTTGGCAAGAGTTTGCATTTCAGAAACCATCTACATTTTGGTTTTTAGGAAGCTCCATTTTTTTTTCTTGTGAAGGATCTTCTTTTCTTGAAAGTGGGAAAATTGGTAAATTTCTACTTATTTAAACTTTTCTTTCTGAAGGCTTTCCTTTCTACTTATTTGTACTTTCTACTTATTTGAACATTTCTTCTTATTTGAACTTTTCTGCATTCAGAGAAGTCCTGATTCCAAAATTATTGGTACAGCTCACCAGGTAAATGTAACTAGTTTGAATATAATATGTATGCTTCTTTTCTAAAAAAAAAAAATCAATTTCTAGCATTCACATTAATAGAATGACGGGACTGGATGACTACAGTGATACTGATCCGCTTTTACAACAGGTTTCCAGTTCTTCAAAGAATCCCTTGGGAAGTATATTGACAACTTAGTCCAGTTATTTGACTGGTATAAATGCCTCTCACGTTCCCAGTGATCTAGGAAATCTATTATCTCCAAAAGCCTTTTGTGTTATGTCCTTTCTTTAACAGACTGAAGCTTCCTTGTGAAGGAAACGTGTTGTATGTTCACAGTAAAGCTCTCAGCAACTTCCTTAAGATTTTAAACATAAAGAAAAATATATTGGTTTTAGAAACTTGACAACTGATGTTTTGAAACTAAAATCATAAAAACTGTCTTAGTCAATCATGGATAGCTGACTAATGTACATTTCAGGTTCAGTGTTCACAGCCATCCATGAATATTGCTGCAGAACAATGAAGCTTCTCCCAAGGATCCATTGCTTTTTGCTGTGATATAAGTACTATCAAGTTTTGGGTATTGATGTTCATTCTACTAGATTTTGAATGGCATACTCTCCAAGTGTCTGTATTCTGCCTCCATGACTCTTCAAGCATAGCACCAGCACAATTCTCTACAAAATGATAAGGGTTTAGTGTATCTGAGTGAACTGTTGCTTCTCTGAAATGAGTGCATCTCTGCTTTGCTTACTCAAATGGTAAGAGCATTACTATATGTTGAAAACTGCTCCTTTGATTTGAGAAAATCAACTATGCAATTTCTTTTGGTAGATCATTTTCCTGGATCATTAAAATTATCAAATGCAGTTCAGTTGAGAGGCAAGTAAGAATCCTTTGTGGGAAATCCCACATAATAGAAGATTACACAGCATCTAAAAAATTCCCAAATGTTCTTTGTTGAGACAGATGGTAAAACTATTCAATGTAAGCTGCAATACCTCCATTTGTAATATTTAAACATCTGAACAGTGATTGATGGTGTTTCTTTAGTGATGCAATTATTTCATCAAAAGTCTTGTTCTTCACACTCCAAAATACCTTCTCTATATTGTTTCATTGCATTATAAAATGAAAGTTTCACGTCCCGTGAATTCTAAGAAGAGTGATTTAGAACATGAAAATTTTCAGTGGGCCTCAAAGCAGCCATTTGAGGTCTGCTCAAGTTTTGTTGTGGAATTTGGATTCAATTGTTTGCCAAGACTATTTGAAAATGAATTTATACTGCCAGCTGCTGTAGAGTTTTTATTGCCAAATAAAGCACACTACATTATTATAACTAAAAAGTGATATATATTAGTTCTCCCTTTCTCCTGTATCCTACCCAACAGGGAGTTACCCAAGAGAAGCAAGTTAAAACAAGAAGCCAAACAAAACAATATCTAAAGATCACAACACTGTGTGAAATTCAGAGTGTTGAAAATAATAATATGTAGTTCAAAGAATCAGGCCAAATTCAATTTTGCTTTTGTTGACAAATAGTGATATAAAATGGAGTTTTTAATAATCTAACATTATTTCTCTTATTTATTTTTATTTTTTTACATAAAAAATAAAATAATTTACAATTATAGCCCTCATGATTGGCTCTTCAGTGACATGTGTAATCCTTGAGGAAGTTGAACTAGCCCATCCAGGAAAGGTGAGATAACTGGTAACTTTTCTCTTTTACTATTGTCCAGTCTGGTCCTCAGTCTTGCAGAACAAAAAACTACATTTCATTTTTACCACTAATTTTCTTATGTGAGCCTTCCCCGTGAACCACTTAGTACTCAGAGATAGACTGACAATAACCAAGTTTCCAAGATGATTGTCTGAACCTGGAACATTTACATCTGCAAGACCAGCTTATCTTTCTCCAGAAGCACAATTATATGGGAAATAAAATTATAATCAAAATGACAATTTATTAGTAAATGATAATTAATTGCTGTTACAGGGACAACAATCCTTAAGATGTTAATCTCTTCTCTATCAGAACAACAATGTTGGAGGCCAATTGATTATTAGAAGGTTGATTATAAATTATTTACATTAGTTAGGGCACAGGCTAACATATGGTAGAGACCCAAGAATATCATGGCTTTCATATAACAATCAAGTATGGGCTACCCTGCTCCATGAGGCCTTCTAGGGACTTAGATTCCTGCTGTATTAGCATTCTATTATCTTTCAGAGGTTGTTCTTGTCTACCTGGTTGGAGCTGTCTTACAACCATGTATATCTTCCAGCTTAGGCAAGAGGGCAAGAACAAGAATGTAGGGGTGAGGGGAGGGGAGAGGAAGGATTTAGTCCTATTTTAAAGCTATGTCCAGGAATATCACACGATACTCTGCTCATCCATCATCCTTGAACATTGTAACATGGTCACCCTAGCTACAAGGGAGGCTGGAAAATGAAATCTCTGGGGAGATAACCACATGTCCTGTTAAAACTTAGTTGGGATGCAGAGGTGAGTGGTTCTATTATTAAGAAGACAATGAGTCTCTGTAAGGGTATGGTATCTGAACAAGCAAAGCTAGTCGAACTATGCTTAATAGAATCAGTCTATCAGCCATAATAGGGTAGAGTATGTGACCTCCTTCTTCCTCCATTAATCTGGGATGCATCTTTTGGCATGAAATTAACATAATATATAAAACATCAACAATAATCATTATACCTACCTCTTGAGGTTAATATTAGGATAAAATTAGTTGATACATATCTAACACTTAGAGTAGTACCTAGAACAGGAAAAGAACAGAATTAATGCTATCATTATTACTCTTACTATCACTGTTAGGTATATTTAAGACACACGTTGCAATGTCTGATTTTTAATGGCAGCATTATTTTAAGAACTAAAGCACTTTAAAAAACTGTAGTTATTCTTACATGGCTATTTTGTCAGTTTAAATTGAATTTTTTTTAACTGTATATTAATTTGTAAAAATGTATGTTATTGTGTTATTTAGTTTTCCTATTCACAAATTTTACTTATCAGGCCAACACACAGCTTTAACAAACTCAAGAACCTCTTAGACAACAGCATTTACCTTTACAAATTGCTTAAAATGGATGAAATGTTCCTCCCACTTTCCAATTGCTTAACCAGTTATCTAGATTTTATCCCTTCTCCTCCTCCTCCATCCATTTATATCTCTTGGTTCCTCTCTCCCTTGTATTTCTAATCTCTTCTACTATTTTCTGGAAGTAATTAAATATGCTCAAATAAGCCCTCCTATTAAGACAAGCAAATAAATTTAAGAGCTCTGTGCTGTGGTTCAAATATTTTCTTCAAAACTCATGTTGAAATTTAATTGCCATTTGTTGGCCGTCATTAACAAAACAAAAAAACAACAGCCTTTGGTGCTGGCGAAGATGTAGAGAAAAGGGAATGCTTCTCACTCTCGGTGGGAATGCAAGCTAGTTCAACCTCTATAGAAAACAGTGTGGTGATTCCTAAAAGCAATAGAAACTGATCTTCCATACAATCTAGGAATCCCCTTCTGGGAATATACCGAGAGGGACTTAAATCACTCTACACTCTACAATAAAGATACCTGTGCACACATGGTTATCGCAGCACTATTTACAATAGCAAAAACATGGAACCAACCATGCTGCCCATCAAAACTGGACTAGATAAAAAGAGTGGTACATATACACAATGAAATATTATGCAGCCATAAAGAACAAAATTATGAACTTCACAGCAACTTGGATGGATTTAGAGTCTGTGATACTCAGTGATATCACAGAAACAAGGAACTGAGTACTATATGTCTCATGCATAAGCAGACCCTGAACATTTGCCACCATAATACTATAATACTAGTATTATATATATAATACTAGCTGGAAACTGTTGGGGGGGCGGTCACAAAACATTAGGGGTGAGGGGAGGGGAAGAGAGAAGAAGGATTCATTAAACCTGGCAGAGTGGGGAACAAAGGGAGGGCCAAACTTTACCTGTATGAAGACCTAATCCTGAATTGTACCCCACATCTTTAAAATAAAATAAAATTTTTTTTTTATTTTTTTATTTTTTTTTATTGTGATATTGAGGGGTACATTTAAGGGTTAGGTACACAAATATGTCTCATTCAGGCACCCTTGTTTGTAAGAAGTGTCCCCCCATCCCCAGACAGGTATTTACTGCCATTAATTGCTTCCCC
>CAUYQG010080826.1:0-22383 GCA_963574415.1 Tarsius wallacei | reverse complement strand
GCTACCACGCCCGGCTGATGTTTTGATTTATTGTAGAGATGAGGTCTCGCTTGCCCAGGCGGGTCTCGAACCTGCGGGCTCAGGCAATCCACTCACCTCAGCCTCCCAAAGGCGCGGGATTACAGGCTGAGCCACCGAGCCTGGCTTAAATGTAAGTTTTCGATTCATTTGGGTAAATACCAAGGAGCATACCATATTACTGAGTTGTATGGTGAGAGTATGTTTAGTTTTATAAGAAATTATCAATCTGTCCTCCAAAGCAGCTGTACTATTTTGGATTCATACAAGCAGTGGGAATTTGGTGGTGTCAGTGTTCTGGATTTTGGCCATTCTGTTAGGTATACAGTGGTACCTCATTGCTGTTTTAATTTGAAATTTCCTGGTGACATATGATGGTGAATATCTCATATGCTTATTGGCCATCTGTGCATCATCTTTGGCGAGATATTTGTTTAGATCTTTGGCCCATTTTTGAAACTAGATTGTTTGTTTTCTTATTATTGAGTTTTAAGGATTTTTTGTTTATTTTGGATAACAACCCTTTATCAGATGTATCCCCTGCAAATATTTTCTCCCAGATTGTGGCTTGTCTTTTCATTCTTTCAACAGTGTCTTTCACAAAGTAGAAATGTGTGAGGGGTGTAAGGTCTATGCCCAGATTCATTTTTTTTGCATGTGGATGTCCAGTTGTCCCAGCACCATCTGTTGAAAAGATTATCTTTTACCCAGTGTATTTCCTTTACCCCTTTATCAAAGATCAGTTGACTGTATTTCTGTGGGTCTGTTTCTGCACTATTTTGCTCCTCTGATCTGTTTCTCTATTCTTTTGCCAATACGATACTGTCTTGATTACTACAGCTTTATAAGAAGCCTTGAAGTTGAGTATGTTAGTCATCTGATATTTTTCTTTTCTTTCATTATTGCGTTAGCTTTTCTGGGTTATTTGCATTTAGAAACTGCTTCTTGACCAGCCTGGGAAACTTGGCGAGACCTCATCTCTACAATAAATCAAAAAATTTGCTGGTCATGGTAGCGCGTGCCTGTAGTTCCAGCTACTTGGAAAGCTGAGGCAGAAGGATGGCCTGAGGCCAGCAGGTTGAGGCTGCAGTGGCTGTGAGCATGCCACTACACTCCAGCCTGGGTGACAAAGTGAAATTCCAGCTCCAAAAAAAAAAAAAAAGAAAGAAAACGGTTTCTTATAAAAACTTTAGAAGCAGTTTGTCAATACCCAAAAAATAACTTACTGGGATTTTGATATGAATTGTGTTATATCTGTAGATCAAGTTGGGAAAAATATGCATATTAATAATATTGAGTCTTCCTATCTATGAATGTGGAATATTTCTTCAGTTAGCTCTTCTTTGATTTCTTTCATTACAGTTTTATAGTTTTCTTCAGATAGGTTTTTTTTTTTTACATATTTTGTTAGATTTATACTTAAGTTTTTCATTTTAGGGTCTGTAAATAGAAATGTGTTTTTAATTTCAATTCCAGTTGTTTATTACTATGTATCAGTATCCTGCAAACTTCTTATAATCACTTATTTCCAGGAGATTTTTTGCTGATTCTTTCAGATTTTCTACATAGCGAATAGTTTTATATCTTCTGTCTCAATCTGTAACCTTTTATTTCTTTTGCCCAGGACAATGCTAAAAAGCAATGGTGAGAAGGGACATCCATACCTTGTTCCTGATCTTCAAGAAAAAGCATCTATTTCTCACCATTAATGTTATTGTTGCTGGTTTTTAAAATTATTATTACTATTATTTTTAAAGAGAAGTTCTCGTTCCATCACCCAGGAGGGAATACATCTCACCATCACCATGCTCATATGTCCAAACTGGTCATATGTCCAAACAGTGGTGCAATCATAGCTTGCTGCAGCCTGGAACTCATGGGCCCAAGTGATTCTCTTGCCCTGGTCTCCCAAAGTGCTAGCACAGGCACAAGTCACTATACCCAACCATTTCTCACAATATAAAATCTCATCAAATATTATATTAGCTATAGTTTTTTTGTAGTTATTTTTTATCAAGTTGAGAAAGTTCCCCTTCATTCCTAGTTTGCTGAAGAGTTTTTTATAAAGAATACTGGAACTTATCAAATGTTTTTCTACACTTGTTGATATGATCATGTGAGTTTTTTTTCTTTTTTCAAACCCTGTTGATGTGATGGGTTGATTTTCAAATATTGAACCACCCTTGCATGCCTGCAATAGTACCACATGGTCATGGTATATGCTTCTTTTTATACATTTTTGCCTTTAATTTGCTAATACTTTACAGCTATGTTCATGAGAAATGCTGGTTTGTAGTTTTCTTGTACCACTTTGTCTGGTTTGGGTATTAGGATAATGGTGGCCTCATAAAAAGAATTAGGAAGTAGTCTATTTTCTTCTGTCTTCTCCATAGCAGAGTCCTATTGCAGTGCACATCCACCACTGTCCCTGATACATTCCTGCTCTGTTGGAGCTGCACATCTGGATGCTGACATCTGCAATTCCTTGGGGCCCTGGCCATCTCACCATCACCATGCTCATATGTCCAAACTGGTCTCCCCTGACATATTTAAGACAAACCCCTGGAGACCAGCCTCTGCCCAGAATTATGAAGTCTCCATGATTTTACAAACTGAGTATCAGGAGGTATTGATTTCCCTTCTTCTATAGTAACATCTTCAGCAAAGGACATAGAGAGCACACTGATGCTTGGTTCTCAAAGTCATAATAGGTGCCAATTGCTGTATGTAGATTCCTGTAAAAAGGAGATAATGTCCATCTGCAGAAAGAGAACCACGATCAGAGAAAAACCACAATTATAAACCTGGAGGCATGGAAGAGAGAAGCTTCTGTCATCCTGAGGCTGGTTGTACAACTTTCCTTGGATTTATTTTAGTAGTGAACATCATTGTTTTAAAATACATATATAATATTTCTAGAACTTGACATTTGAGTAAGCTTTTTTCTGTAAGTTTTTTTCTGTTGTTTTCCTAGTATGCACGTTGTTTTTGTTCTTGAGCCCCTAGTTATCATTAACCAGTCATACAAGGCATTGAAAAATTACTTGTGGGCTTTCTCAGAGGCCTAGGATGGATGTATTCTTCCCCAGTAAGGTTATTTTTTTTCTGTCAGAGATTTGGAAGCATTACTAGTTAAAAACCTCCTCAAAACAACTCACAGCTTGCAGTTCCTTGGTCAATCCAAACTTTGCTTTCCTAGAGAGCAAATTTACATAAGGACTGGTCTTTAGGCACTAGTGTTAGGTATTTTTATTTTCTCCCCTTTATAAAATGTATAATTTATTGCTCTTTTTAGCACCAAGGCACTCTTGAACCACTTTTCCTTGTAATACAAGTTTAGCCATTTTGGGTCCCAGTTCAATATGGACAAGATCTTCTCTAAGTCTGACCACTTCATGGAGTTCATGATCCTCAACTTCTGTCCTTTTGTCCTATAACGCCTCTGAAATTCAAGTATGTGGCACTGACAAATGCTTTTAGTGGACAAGTAGCTTTGGTGCTCTGACATCTAATAGGTCACTAACATTTATGCTTTCATCTATTTACTAGCCTGGAGTTTTCCCACTGCTTTTTAATCTCTACATTATTTTAAAAGTTATTTTTGTGTATATTTTTCAACATTTTCATTGTTTTTGGTAGAGTTGTACCACAAACTCAGCACTCCATAATCAGAAGCCATAAAGTCTCCAATCATATGAAATAATACTCTAAATTATGAACAGAGTCAAGGGTCACCAGATATTTGAGGAAAAAAAATATAATCTTAAGGTTGGAACCCAATACAAACAAAATAAAAAGGTAATCTGATAGAAACTATCATTAGTATCCTTAGAGAGGTAAGTCCTGAAAAAAGAACAGGATGCTGTTGAAAAAAAGTAAAAGATAAAACAAGAGCTCTTTAAAATTAAAAATACACAGAGAATTAAGATGGCTGAAGTGAACCACTTGTATACTAATCCTGAATTGTACCCCACATCTTTAAAATAAGATTTAAAAATTAAAACACACACACACACACACACACACACAAAGATGACCAAAGTGAGGCAGCTAGAGTCTGTTTCTCCTGCAGAGTAAATCAAGATAGAGTTTCCTAAGCACCCAGAGAGGAACAGGATCAAAAGCACACCCCACAACTCATCAAAGAAGTAGTAATAACCACATAGTGCAAAGAAGAGAAAAATCAACTGACCTGGGTAGGAACTAGCCAAATTCTCCTCTGGATCATGGCACAGATCACCAGCATAAAAAACATAAAGAAATTTAAAAAACTATTCAGGACATGAATGAAAAATTCTTCAAAGTGATAAGACATCTTAAAAAAAACCAAGCTGAGCTGGGTGTGGTGGCTCATACCTACAATCCCAGTACTTTGGAATGCAGAGGCAAGAGGATTGCTGAGCCCAGGGGTTCAAGACAAGTGTAGGCAACTTGGTAAGGCATCATTTATACAATAAATCAAAAATTTAGCCATGTGTGGTGATGTGTACCTATAGTTCCAGTTATTTGGAAGGCTGAGGCAGAAGGATGACCTGAGTGTGGCAAGTCAAGGCTGTGATGGCCATGATCATGCCACTGCACTCCAGTCAAAGCATCAGAGTGAGACTCTGATTAAAAAAAAAAAAAAGCTGAGATTTTGGAAATGAAAGAAGCATTTAGGGAGGTACAAAATGCAGTGGAAAGTTTTACAACTTTAGACTTAAACAAGCAGAAGAATGGATCTCAGAACTTAAAGACAAGGCTTTGGACTTAACCCAATTAGACAAAAATAAAGAAAAAAAAAAAAAATCAAGAGAACAAAACAAAGTCCCCAAGAAATGTGGGATTATGTAAAATGCCCTAACCTAAGAATCATAGAAGTCCCAGAGGAAGAAAAAAGTAAGAAGTATGAAAAACCTTTTTGAGAGAATAATGGAGGAAAAATTCTCTGGCTTGCCAGAGATTAAAACGTCCAGATACAAGAAGCCCAAAGAATCCCTAGACGATTCACTGCAAAAAGGTCAAGCCAAAGGGATATAGTCTTCTGGTTCTGCAAAGTTAATGTGAAGGAAAGAATTTTAAGAGCAGTGAGACGAAAGCATCAAATAACTTACAAAGGCAATCAGACTAACAGCATACTTCTCTGAAAATACTCTACAAGCCAGAAGGTATTGGGGTCCCATCTTCAATCTCCTCAAACATGTAACAGTCAGTCAAGGATCTTGTATCATTTAAAACTAAGTTTCATAAATGAAGGAGAAATGACGTATTTCTCAGACAAGTAAACATTGAGGGAATTTGTCACCATTAGACTGGCTCTTCAAGAAATACTAACAGGAGTCCCAAATACTGCAACAAAAGGTTGAAATACACCAGTAGAAAAACACTGGAAATGATCAAGCTCAAAAACCTTGTGGAACAGCAGCACAAAAAAGAGAGAAATAAATAAATAAAGCAACCAAATAACAACCAGTGGTATGAATGATGAAAGGCATAAAACTACAAATTCAAGTAAAACAACGCCAGAGGAAGTAATGGTATTCCTCACAACATAGTCTTGGAGCAGGGAACTAATTTCACAACAGAAGTACAGCAATCAGTTCAAACCCATGAAATTGCTGGTCATACAGTTATTTCCTCACCTAGAAGCAGTTGGTCTGACAAAATGGTGAGATAATAGGACTCAGTTATGTCATTAGCTAGGAGACTATCCCATGAGATAGGGTGCAATCCTATAGGATTTGCTTATGCTTTGAACCATCAGTTGATATGCAAAGCTGTTTCTCTTACAGGCAAAAATACATGTTCCAGGAAACAGCAGGGGGTGAGAGGATTAGAGTAGCTTCTCAGGATCACAGTTAATAACTCACTTGCAGAAGGTTTGCTTCCTGTCCCTGTGACCTTTGGATTTTCTGGTTCCAATGTCTTGGTTTCTAAGAAACGAGTGACTCTTCCAGGGAATACAACAATGGCTCCATTACTATGGAAGTTGAGACTGCTACTCAGTTGAGACTGGCCACTTCAGACTCTTCAAGACTCAGAATCAGGGTGAGAAGATTACTATTCTAGTATCAAATTGATTACTATTCAACTATCAAATTGTTGCTATACAATGGGTTGAAAGCGAACCATACCTGAACCCAGGGGATTCTCTGAAGTGTATCTAGTAATTGTATTATCCAGTTTAATAGAAAATTGAAGCAACTCAAAATGGCAAGATCATGAAGAACACAGTTTAGAAATGAAAATATGAATCACTTGGTAAAAAACCTTAACAAAGAAAGATGCTGGCTGAAGACAAGAACGTAGAATGAGTAGAAGAAGAATGAATTTTTAACATATAAACTAAACTCATGAATATTTAAAAATCAAGAACCATATGAAGACGGTTGATGGTGTTTAATTTTACAACTGGATTCTGATTTACCACAGAGTAGAGTTCTTAAGGATAGTTTTTAAAAACACTATCCAAAGGAACTGAGGGCAAAAACTAAATGAAAGCCAAAAGACAAATGACAAAGTGAGAGATTAAATATCATTCTTAAAGGGGACATCTCCATATAAAGATCTGAAGATCAAGAAATAAAAGGCCATAAAATCTAGGATCTACAAGGAACTCAAACACACTGAAAGGAAAAAAACAAACAGCCCCCTTAAAAAGTGGGCAAAAGACATGAATAGACACTTCTCAAAAGAAGATATACGGGCAGCCAACAGACACATGAAAAGGTGCTCAGCCTCACTTATCGTCAGAGAAATGCATATCAAAACCACATTGAGAAACCACCTAACACCAGTAAGAACGGTCATCATTAATAAAACAAACAACAATAGATGTTGGCGAGGATGTGGAGAAAAAGGAATGCTTCAACACTGCTGGTGGGAATGCAAACTAGTGCAACCTCTCTGGAAGACAGTGTGGCGATTTCTGAAAGAACTAGAAATTGACCTTCCATATGACCCAGCAATTTCCCTAATGTGAATGTACCCAGAGGAACTCAAATCATTCTACAAAAAAGATACCTGCACACGTATGTTTGTTGCAGCTCTATTCACAATAGCAAAAACATGGAACCAACCATGATGCCCAGCGAAGCTGGACTGGATAAAAAAATGTGGTACATATACACAATGGAATATTATGCAGCCATAAAGAAAGACAAACATATGGACTTCGCAGTAACTTGAATGGATTTGGAGTCGATCATAGTCAGTGATCTATCACAGAAACAAAGAACGGAGTACCATCTGTTCTCACTCATTAGTGGACATTGAACGATTATAATACTATAAGATAGGGATTGGCAGTAGTGGGAAACTGTCAGGGGAGGGGGGTGGGATTGGCAGTTGAGGGAAACTGTTAGGGGAGGGAGGGGCACACCTCATCAACAAGGGTATCTGCATAATCAATGTTTGTATTCCTAACCCTGAATTGTACCCCATATCTTTATAATAAAAATATATATAATTGATAATTTTTTAAAAAGGCAAAAAAAACTCAACAGAAATAGACAAAAGACATGTAAAGATTGTTCACACACAAGATAGACACAAGATTGTTAAATATTTAAAAAGGCATTCAAATTCACTAAAAAGAAAAATACAAATAAAAACTACACAAATATCATTTCTTACCTATCAGCTTAGCAAAAAAACTCAGAAGCTGGATAACCCACTCTATTGGCAAGGCTGAGAGGAAACAGGCATTGTCATACGACCCCTCTTGAGGTGAACTTGACAGTACCCTACAAAATTACACATGCATTTATCTTTTAACTCAGCAATTCCACTTGTAAGAAATTACCCCGGTAAGATGGCAGCCAAACCAATCAGACCATGTGAGTCCCAGCATGAGTGAGTGAGTGTATGGAAAATTTTGCATACGTGTCAGTAAGTGGGTGGGTGAGTGGCTGACTGAGTGAGGGCTCAGGAGCAAGTGTCCAGGGCTCTCCTGGTGAAGCGGCTGGTGCCGGAGCTGCTCAACTAAGCCTAGTGATTTCTGGGATACAAAAGTCGAGTGCCATTTTTTTTCTTTTTTAAAAAAATCAACAAAGCCCCCTCCTGGAAAGAAGTTGCTGGGAGAGACTGAGTGGGGGCTTGGGAACAAGTGGCCAGGGCTCTCTCCTGGTGAAGTGGCTTGTGCCACAGCTCCTATGCTTGGGCCCTAGTGCTTCCCAGGGCACAGAAGCTGAGCGCCACTTTTTTTTTTTTAATTCAACAAAGGCCTTCCTGGGAAGAAGCTGGTAGGAGAGACTACCAGCTCCAGGCTCCGTTTTACCACTGCAATGGGAGAGACTGCTGGCTCCAGGCTCTGCCTCACCACTATAGTACCTGGCTGGACTCTGGCATCAAGGGCTGTAGAGGGAGCACAGCAAGGGAGCCCAGAGACACAGTACTCTGGTACTACAAGGAACTCAAGTGTGCTGAAAGGAAAAAAAAAAAAAAAGTAACAGCTTCATTAAAAAGTAGGCAAAAGACATGAAGAGAAACTTTTGAAAAGAAGATAGAGGGGCAAACAGACACATTAAAAAGTGCTCAGCCTCACTAATCAGAGAAATGCAAAACAAAACCACATTAACCCCAGTAAGAACGACCATCATTAATAAAACAAACAACAACAGATGCTGGTGAGGATGTGGAGAAAAAGGAATGCTTCTACACTGCTGGTGGGAATGCAAACTAGTGCAACCTCTTTGGAAAACTGTGTGGAAATTTCTGAAAGAACTAGACATTGACCTTCCGTATGACCCAGGGATCTCCCTACTGGGAATATACTTGGAGGAACTCAAGTCATTCTACCAAAATGATACCTGCACACGCATGCTTACTGCAGCACTACCCACAACAGCAAAAACACGGAACCAACCATGCTGCCCATCGAAACTGGACTAGATAAATAAAAAAAGTGGTACATATACACAATGAAATATTACACAGCCACAAAGAAGGACAAACACATGGATTTAGCAGCAACTTGGATGAATTTAGAGTCTATCATACTCAGTGATCTATCACAGAAATAAAGAACAGAGTACAACATGTTAGCTCTCATAAGTGGAACCTGAACAAGAAAGGGATAGGCGGCCAGGTGCAGTGACTCAAGCCTGTAATTCCAACACCTTGGAAGGCTGAGGCAAGAGGACTGCCTGAGCCCAGGGGTTCAAAACCAACCTGGGCAAATTGGCAAGACCTTGTCTCTACAATATAAAACAAAAAAACAAAAAACAAAAAACTTAGCCAGTACATAACTGTAGTTCTGATTACTTGGAAGGCTAAGGCAGAAGGATCACCTGAGCCTAGTGGGTCGACACTGGAGTGGTCGTGAGCGTGCCACTGCACTCTAGTCTGGGCGACAGAGTGAGACTCTGACTTGAAAATAAAAAAAAGAAAGAAAGGGAGAGGCAGTAGCGGGATACAACTGGGGTGGGGGCAGCAGTAGGGGCACAACATTAATAAGCGTACCTGATCTCAAACCAGGCAAGGTGGGGACCAAAAGGAGTTTCAAACTTTACTGAATTGTACCCCACATCTTTAAAAAAAAAAAAAAAAGGGAATCAGTTATGCATACACACAAAAAAGAAATTACCCTGAAGATAACATCTTCAGCAATGTGAAAAAACATAGGCCCAAGTTTATTCACTATGGCATTATTTATAAAAGCAAAATAACATATGTTAATATGTATTATATGTTTTGATATTTATATACCAATAAAAATCAACAATGGAAAAGTCTTAAAGTTGAATAAAAATAGAAACAAGTAAACTAACTAAATAGTAAGTTGAATACATACTCATACATAAAATAATAATTCAAGTAACTTTAAACATAGAACTTTGATGATACAACCTTTTTGTCTAAGGGAAAAAAAGCACTGGAAAGAAACTTTCAATTTTATTTAGTAAGCTTGCTATTGGTAGGGATTGTAGTATAGTACTTTCAAAATTATTTTGTACATATGAGGAAAGCAAGAATATGGGAGAAGGAAGATGAAGATCAACCCTGAATGTTGGAGTTTAATTGCTGATATCAGTTTGAAACTCATGATTTTAAAAAGGCCTAGAAAGCAATGACACCCTGGTAGGCACAAGCAAATGTAGTACCAGGTCATGGCTTCTAAGTATCATTCCTTACTAAAGAAACTAAAAAAAGGGAATTCTTGAAGGGCTTCTTGAAGAAATGGCTGGTTTCATGTATGGCCCCAAATAAAAAAGTGTTACAGTGGCTCATGCTTGTAATCCTAGCATTTTAGGAGGCCAAGGCAGGAAGATTACCTGAGCCCAGGAGTTTTCGACCAGCCTGGACAACATAGCAAATACTCATCTCTAAAAAAATATTGTTTTTAAAATTAGCCAGGCATGGTGGTATGCACCTGTTGTCCCAGCTACTTGGAAGGCAGAGGATGGAGGACTGCTTGAGCCTAGGAGTCTGAGGCTGCTGTGAGATGTGGTCATGCCACTGCACTTCAGTCTTGATGACAGAGTGAGACCCTGACTCAAAAAATAAAAATTAAAAAAATGAAAGAAACACATAAAACAAAGGCTCCAACTTGAAGATCTCAATAGTCAAAGCTGATACAACTTGAGGATGAAAAAGAATACTTGAGGCCAAAGAACTATAGCATATTTGAATTTAAAAAAAGAAAAAGAAGGAGATTGGGGTAGATCTTTGACACACAGAAAAGAAAGGGAATTTAGTCGGTATAATTAAAACAAGGAAGTGATTCAGAAGAGGATTAATCCAGGAGGCCGGCATGGGGAGGTTAGCCCACAGTGGCAGATCCACATGGGGATCAGTAAGCAGACTGTTCTGTAGTTTAAGAATGCCAGCCTGGAGATTGGATTTTGAGTGACAATGGGGAGGCCCTCTAAATTTTGAGCAGAGGAGTTACAGTAAGAAATGAAAAAATAGGCAGCTACAAAGGAGGAAGGGGAGGGAGGAATGACAGATGAGATCATGAGGAGGTCTTTGCAGTGGCTGAGGAATGAGGTGCTAGGACCTGCAGAGGGGCTGGGAATGGATAAGAAATAAAAATGACTGAAATAAAACAAGCACTTCAGAGGATGAATAGACAGAATTTATTCCCTTGATAAAGGGGAAGGAAGCATCAATGACTGAGTGTCCATCCGTGCTGAAGAGTGGAAGGAAAATAATGGCACCTGAGCTGAATACCAAAGGCAGTGAACTAGTTTTTGAATGTGCTTTGAATTGGTTTTGAATACATTGGCTTTGAGCCAATAGCATTTTGATGCTTACAAACCTCAAAAAGTTAAGGGAATGTTCCAATTTGGGGAGTGGTGTTCCTGGTCCTTCTCCTCAACCTGTTTGATCTCTTACAGACCTCAGGGACAAGGAGGACTTGGGTGGCTTCCTGAAGCTTCCATTAACGGTTGCCTGTCATGAAGATTACATGATGCTCCAGAGACAATGCTCAGAATCTTTCCCCTGCTTCTCACAGTGGGCTACCCTGAGTGCTCAGAATAACCCAATTGGGCCAGAAAGGCATTTTCAAGACCTAACTCAGAAGCAGGCCCCCATGTATGGAATTTCTCTTTCATCCCTGCAGTGAAGCCTGACTGTGGGCCTCTGTGGTTTGTGGCTGTCTGGCTTCATCAGGGTCTGGCTGTCTCACTGCCCGCCCAGCTCTCCTGCTTGGCTGGAGCAAGCATGTCCTGAGCATGGTCGTGAATGGCCTTCCTCCCCCGCACACTTGGCATTCATGTGGCATGGCTATAAATTATGCCCAGCATGTTCATTTTCAGTTTAAATGCGTTCTCATCCCAGAGGAGCAACTAATGGCGTCAAGTTACTGATGTGAAAAAAGCCTGCCGCTACAATGACTATGGATTAATGAAACAGCAGTCGTGGAGGTTGGGGCGGCAATAAATCGTCAGCCACTGGTGACACGAATTTTAAATTACGTTCTCCAACCCTTTTCCCCTTCTCCAAAATTATTTTGCTGCAAAGTTGTTTGGTAAATGTTTACCTTTGCTTAAATGTTTGCTTTCTATTAAAAGTTGATGTAAGCAGGGCCCCTTGCTCATAGAAAACTGGAAGCTACCTAAGAGGGATTTAAAAGCCTATCATGCTTTCTCTAGGAGGCGTGAAGGCAAATCTCTTAATCCAGGATCATCACTGACTGATAAATTTCATTCACAAAACTGGCAAACACTGCGTTCTGTCAGTGAACTCTGCTCACTTGGCATGTAAGTTACTACCTCTACCTTCTGTTATGACACGTTTTCATTTGACGAAGGACCCCAGACAGTCCAATGATGTGTTATAGGGAGTCCAAGAATCCCTGATCCTAGAAGCAAATTGCTCATATATAGAGTTGGCCTTCCATGTCTGCATCCATGGATTCAACTAATCACAGATCAAAATATATTTTTTTAAATTGCATTTGCATTGAACACATAAAGACTTTTTTGACATTATTCCCCAAACAATATAATGACTATTTACATGGCATTTACATTGTATTAGGTACTATAAGTAATCAAAGTATACGGAAGGATGCGTATAAGTTAAATGCAAATATAATGCTATTTTATATAAGGGACTTGAGCCCCCATGGATTTTGGTATCCACATGGTCCTGGAACCAATTCCCCGAGGATAATGAGGGAAGACTGTATACATTTTTCTAGAAAGAAGGTCTGTAGATTCGTCAAATTCACTGAGTGTTCTGTAACATCAAAAAAGTTTAAGAATTACTAGGATAAACTGTACATTCTTCTCCTCCATGTATCCATGCCCTTGCAACGTTACTTTGTAGCTTCTATTGAGAGGGAGTCTTTATCCATCCCTTTATGCTGGGCTGGCCTTGAGATTGGCTTTAGTCCATGGGATATTAGCAAATGTGATACAAGCAGACTTGAAAAGAATTTGTATGTGGGGGTTTGCCTACTTACTGTTCCTGGAACTTTGCTGACATGTGAACAAAAACAGGCTAACCCCAGAAGCTGTAAGGCACACTCACCCCCCATGTCCCCAGCTGACTACCAGCAACTGCAGATGCTGAGTGAACCCATACTAGAGAGCCCATGCCTGGGCCAAACCGGGACCATCGATCTCAAATTGCTGGCCTACAGAATTATGAGCTCCAAGCATGTTATATTAACTTGAACTACTAAGTTGTGGGGTAGTTTGTTATGCAGTAAAAGCTAACTGATCCAAGTACTAGATCAGAATAGGCAGGGCTTGTTTTGAAGACGAGGACATGTCTTATTCAGTCTTTCTATCCCCTTTTTCTTGAAAACACAAAAACCATTCAATGTATATTTGTTGAACTGAGTAGAAATGGCCTCTCAAAAACACTGTGATAAAGCCTCTTTTTCTCAAGGTCACTTAAATAAATCAGTAGGGATTCCAGAGCACCTGGCTCTAGGTCTCATTTTCCTCATTTATAAAATGGGCCTCAAAATACATACCTTGTTGTGCTTTTGTGGTTATCAGAGATACTTCATGCTTTAGAGATGTTCTTGATACATAAAAGATGGTAGCTAGAGGAGAAGCAAGCTTATGTAAAGGCTTTGGAACTCATCAACATGCAGGACATCATGCATGTTCCAATGATCAAAGTGGTCACCAGGTGTTCAGCTTAAGTAGACTCCAGTTTCTAGGCATCGGCTTTCTCTGCTGCAAAGTAAGGCTGGTTCCTTCAGACTCAATCAAACATCCACGTGTCATTCTGACAACGCATGGCTGAAAGACGTGCCGCTCCCTCTGTGAGGGATGGGGAGGGCTCCAAGCAGGACTGAGGAATGTGGTTGCTGCCCTAAATTCTGACATGAGTCCTTGTTTTGTCGCATGTAAAAGAAAGTGTGGATGATGGCATGCTCTCTAAGAATCCTTTCAGCTGGAGGAATCCAAAGGTTTCAGTTTCTAAGAGTCTCCTCCAAGCATGAGGAACTACACTGCTCACAGGATCACTGAACCATAAAAGAATGTACTTTTTCGGAAGTGGAAAAGAAAAGGTTTTCTCTATTTGTGTAAACCAGAAAGGCAGAAAAGCAGGCAAAATAATTGAGAAATAATAAAAAGGAAAAAGAAAAAGAAAGTCTGAATTGAACTGGGATGTTCAAACCTTGCTTACTGCAGGATAATGGAGCTTCATGTTAAGCATGTCACACTTACACATTGAACCACAGACTTGGGGAATCATTAAAAAATTTTCAAGGAAAAAAAACATGACATACACAAAGAATTACAAAATGTTGGCTGGGATCAGTGGCTCAGCCTGTAATCCCAGCACTTTGGGAGGCCAAGGCGAGTGGATTGCCTGAGCCGTGGTTTGAGACCAGCCCGGGTAACTTGGCGAGACCTCGTCTCTACAATAAATAAAAAAACTAGCTGAGTGTGGTAGTGCATGCCTGTAGTTCTGGCTACTTGGAAGGCTGAGGCAGAAGGATCGCTGGAGCCCAGCAGGTCAACGCTGGGGTGGCTGTAAGTGTACCACTGCACTCCAGCCTGGGAGACAGAGTGAGACTCCAACAAAAAAAAAAAAAAAAAGAATTACAAAGTGTTCATGAGAAGGATTTACACAGAGCCATGAGACATTCAAAAATCAGTTTTTTTTTGCATTAAGACTTCCTACCTTTTTCTAATAACACCAAAAATGATTTTTGTTCTAGGATTTAGGATAAAAGTTCTTGTGTTGAAGATGCATTTGAAAATACATAATGGACACAAACATCATTTATCACAAAAAGTAAAGACAACATCCCAAAATTCTACATCTTGCCAAAATGGACATTAAATTTTTGGTTAGAAGCAAATATGAAACTAGTGACTTTTATCTAATTATATATATATAAAGAGAAAGTTATAACTTATTATTTCACACTTCTAACAGGATTTTTCCATCTTGAATGTTGAGATTTTAAACATTAAAATCACTGAGTAAGCAAAGAAAACAATTATCAGATGGCACTTTCAACCATATTTTTGAATTTATTATAATCATGCTTCTCTACAACTAGTGATTCTTGTGGTTTGCAAACCATATGTCTGCCTTTTTGACCTACATAAACACAGAATAGCATTTCCAATAGGGGAGGTTCACACAGCAAGCAAAGTATAGAGCATGTGACCTCAGTAAGGCATTCAATAAAGGAGTAAGCCATTGTTCCCCTTGACTGGGTTCCCTTAGGATGCTCTGATGTTGGCGTCACATTCTTCCAAAAGTAGAATCAAATCTTCAATCAGGCTGTGTTCTCTGCCATGTGTCACTCTCATAATGTCAAAAGCCTAAAGGGAAAAGAGAAAGACAGATTAGACCCCAAAATAGGTGGGCCCTACCTGCTTCCTATCTTTGCCCCATCATGCTAGGGGCCTGGTGAACCTCACAGGCTTACAGTGTGAGCAGTCTCTAACAGGCTCACAGCACTGTGCTTCTCTGTGCCAGAATATGAAGCGACAAGAGTAAATTCTGAATGTGGAGTCTGGAAAACAGATTCATTATCTGAGTCCTGTGAGGACCCAGAGACCACTGATGATCTTCAGGGATTGTTAGTGCATCAGTCTGGTGGGTAGTTAGAGGTTTTAAAAAGAGTGGTCACATAGTGAGTTCCACACCCCCCTCCTTCATTCTACTACAGTTGCATGCAGAAGGACCCCTTCATTTCCATGGAGGAGAAAAACTGAATCCTGGAGAAGAAAAGCATTAAGGTTGATGGGTGCTTTCAGTCTGTGTTCCTGGTTTTTTTTTTTTTTTTTTTTTTGCCTCTTTACAAATGTTCCCTTTAGGCTGGAAGGAAAATAGGCAGACAGAGGGGGTCTAGATTTAGATGCTGTGAGAGGGAGGGAGGCAGGGAGGGACAGGAAGGACCAGTGCCTCAGACCCAGCCCTCTCAAGCCTGAAGGAGAGCTCAGCTCTTAGAGTCTGGCTGTGACCCCACACTGGCAGTGAGGCCCATCACCAACGACATCCCAGCTGCAAAGCCCAGAGGGTGGTGGGAACTGAGATGCTAGGCGGTAGGGATTCATTTCTTATTAACTTGAGTGAGTCTGCTCTGTGGGTGCACAGCATCTGCAAGCAAATCCTGAGGCAGGGAGTTGTCCGGGAGAGGAAGAGAGAAGTTGGGATCAGCCCCCACCTTGCAGGCAGCCAAGCTCTATGAGACTCCTCTGGGCAGAAGATTAAAAACAAATGTTTGATGCCATTCGGGGAGCACGTGCCTCATGTTTTATTCTCTTTTCTCCTCACTGCCCTGGGTCCTCCGCTGTTCTGGACATCTTAAGGTCTGAGGCAGAGACCTGTGTGACAGCATGATTGCGGAGAGAGGAGGTTTCTCAGATCAGAGAGAGCCTTCGTGGGAAATCCTCTTACTTGAAAGCACTCTTAGATGTACTCTTCCTTTTTACACAACAGAGGGGCCAGATGTGCTTGTGATCTGGCAAAGGAAGATGAATGAACCAGAGGCAAACCCTGACAAGCTCTTTGCAGAGAAAAACATAACCCACATCCTAAAAAGGGCCAGGCCAAACCTACAAGAGCTCACTTCTCTTCCAGCTCTCACAGATGTCCTCGGTACAGATGCCCTTGGCTAGGTGAAGGCCTGGCCTTGCTGCTCAGGAGAATTCCAAGACCAGCCTCTTTTTTGCCCTCCTGGTTACGTTTCTCTGGGTTCCCCACCTGAAGAATAATCTGTGCTTTGTGATTTGGCTAAATGACAAAGCCATCTTGACAAAGCCATCTTATCACTCTGACGATATATGGTTGATCTGTATGTTTTCAAACAGAGTACAGGCTCCAATCTTCCTTCCTCATGCTTTTCTTCCAGTTCCAGTTATAAGTTTCACTTTCTCCCATTTGCAGCTTTAAGAATAAGTCTATTGCTCAAGGGCCAAAGCTACTGCCACTGATCCAGAGTCTTCCTGATCACCAAAGGAGCAGACCTGCCAGTCCTACAGCAGGGCAAGTACCCAAGCGTCAGCAAGATGCTTTCAGTCCTGTAGTCATTCTGGTATTGCAGAGACAGAGCCAGGAGGGGGGAGCTGCCTGACCTTCCGCAGGCCTCAAATCCAAACCTTGCAGCCTGCTTCCTTAAGGAAGGGCCATAAGGATCATTCAAGTTCAGTGGCCTCATGTTATGGAAGGAACTGCTTCCCGATGTCATCTGGCCTAAGAAGTGGACTCAGGGTGACAACTCAGCTCTTATGACTCAACCTAGTGTCCACTCCATGACTGTGCTCTGCAGCCTGCCCCTGCAAACAGTCTGCAGCGACCAAGGAGAGGAACCAGAGAGTCTTCTGGACATGGCTTCTGAGGAGTCAAAGATGTCTTCCTAGTAAAGATGCTTCTGGTCATGTTCTGCATTGTTATTTGGTGGTGAATGCAGCAAAGAAGCAAAGGCAGGAAGGGTACAACCCCCAGGCATGTATGTGTAGGGTATGAGATACTAAGATTAGAGGATCTTGTCTACAACGGCAGCTAGAAACACAGAGAAAGTGAGTATAATTGGAAGCAGAGGACTATTTGAAGAGACTGAAAAAAAAAAAACTGTATCATTTGTCTAGAAAGTAAAACTAAGTATAGACCTGATTAATAAACAAGTAAACATTGTAAATTTCTCTGAGTGATGGGCAGATGTAAAATACACAAAGAGAGAAAAAATGTAGGATTTAGTAATTTGCAAAATATGTCCATGACTCATTATCTACAGGCAGGTGTGTGCGTGTATGAATGATGTGACAAGCTGGGTGGGCAGAAAGATGCAGCTGAGACCTCGTATTGGAGGGCATCTGGTCCTTGTCTTAGATGTCACCTGGGCCTGGGTAAATTGGGACAAGCAGTTCCCAGTGTGATAAGAGAGTCCTATGTGGCTCTAGGCACAGCCCTTCTGTCTAGTTGGAAGATGAGGAGGGCTCAAAAAACAAAGTTAAAATACATTTCTGACCAACCACAGAAGTTGTTTCCAGTAGCTCTGTGTCTCCCTTCTCTCAGTCTCTCCCAACTGTCACACATGCATATGTCAGAGAGGACAATTTCAGTTTAATTTCCTGCAGTAGCATATAAAACAGATTAAGAAAATATAAAATCGGAGCCAGCTTGTGTTGGGAAAAGCTTATCTCTTTCCATTAAATTTTTTTTAATGGTAGCATTTAAAAGGAGTCTGCACATAATCTTTCACAGAGGACTCATTTGAAGCCTCCAAAGGGTGTGCTTGCCGCACCCACACATGGACTCTAAATGTCACATGAGAAATGGCAGCATAGATTGTCCGCCACATGACAGGCAAAATGGTTTCCTCAGGAATAACAAAAAGGGTCCCTAGAAGTGATCTCAATCTTATCACATCTTTTTTAAGGTAATTTTAGAATTGTGGTCATATATTAAATAAAATCAACTAAATCAAATCATGATTTAAAACTGGAAACAATATGTTTCATATTAATTTTTAATATGAATATATTAAGCTTATCAAGGATCTCTTATAGTTTCTACCATAAGCCTCAGGAATTCAGTAAATGATTTCCCAAGCATAATTTAAAAATGGACATAAAATCAGATGGAAAAGGAATGTATGCACGATAAGAACCTCTGGAATCAGATCACAGCAGAAAAAAATGGAAGATTTTCTTATTCTGCCCATCTTGGAATAAAAGAAGAGGTGGGGGGTGAGGGGAAGAGGGTGAAGGTGGTCTGGGGCATTCAAAGCAGGAAATGTAAGAAGCCAGAGCTACAACACATTAACAGCTCCAGGGCTACAAAAGGCCCTCTGCAACAGGCAACAGAAAATCCCAAAGATCTGATGACCTTTCTGAGCTCCGCAGTGCCCCTGTGGACCCCAATCCACGCCACAACTTGAATAACTCTCCAAGTGTATATTTTGCTGGAGGAATTTGTCCTCCCAGGAGGCAAAATTTCCTCAGAAAAAACATCTGTCCCTTCATGCATTCAATATTGTCTGAGCAGCAGTAATGAGCAAGACTTGGTCCTTGCCCTGGGAGGAGCTCTTGCACAGTCAGGGAGACAGAACAAAACTACTAGGTCATTACAGCAGAACAGCATGTGTTAGACAAGTTGCAAAGGGCTGGGGCACCCAGAGAGAGAACGGGAGGGACCAGGGCAGCCCACGGGAACCTCAGGAGGGATTACAAATGTGTGAGCTCAGGTCTGTGTCTTCCAGAGGTAGTAACTATTCAAAAAAAAAAAGTGTTGCTGTTGTGTCACTATGGTTAGTTACTTAATAAATTAATCCAATCTCCTGCCTGAGCCTCAGTATCCTCAACATAATCAAGAAGCGACTGGACAAGATACATTTTAAAAGAAACCCAAGTTCTAATGTGTTGCATGATGTAGCACACCAGACATATAGTTAAGAGGCATGGATTTGGTTTTGTTTCTAAATATTGTTACTGATTTCTAATTTAATCCCATTGTAGTCAGATAATTTACTTTGTATGACTTGAATTCTTTTACATTTATTAAGATTTGTCCTAGGGCCCAAAATATGGTCTATCTTGGTATATGTTCTTTGGTTATTTGAAAAAAATGTGCTTTGCGCTATTGTTGAGTAGAATATTTTCTAAATATCAATTGGATCCTGTTGATTGATAGTGTTAGGAAACTATCCTATATCCTTGCTGATTTTCTATCTAGTTGTTCTACCAACTGTTAATAGAGAGGTTTTGATGTTCTCAGCTGTACTTGTGGATCTGTTAATTTCTCCTTGCAAGCCGGGCTCGGTGGCTCAGCCTATAATCCCGCACTTTGGGAGGCTGAGGTGAGTGGATTGCCTGAGCCCGCGGGTTCGAGACCCGTCTGGGCAACTTGGCGAGACCTCATCTCTACAATAAATCAAAAAATCAGCCAGGCGTGGTAGCGCATGCCTGTAATTCCGGCTACTCGGAAGGCTGAGGCAGAAGGATCGCTAGAGCCCAGCAGGTCGAGGCTGCGGTGGCTGGGAGTGGCCACTGTACTCCAGTCTGGGTGACAGAGTGAGATTCCAACTCAAAAAAAAAAAAAAAAAAATTTCTCCTTGCAGTTCTGTTTTTGTTTCCCATATTTTGCAATTATGTTGTGTGGTATATACATATTTAGGATTACTGTGTCTTTTTTGTAGATTGATCCTTTTTTCATTATATAATGCCCTTCTCTCTCTCCCTCTCTCTCCCTCTCTCTCTCTGTTTATTAAGACAGGCAAGCTCCCAAGCAGGAGTGGGACTGAAACAGAGTTGTCTGTCCTTCTCTGTTTCTAGTAAAATTTTCTTTGCCCAGATGTCTACTTTATCTAATATTGATTAAGTCATTCCAGCTTTCTTTTGATTGGTTTTATGATATATCTTTTTCCATTTTTTTACTTTCAACCTCTCTATATCATTATATTTAAAGAGAGAGTCTTCCTGACAGCACATACTTGGGTCATTTAAAAAAAAAATCTACTACTAATCTTTTAATTGATATATTTGACATTTTTTACAGACTACTTACATAATTTACAATGTAATTATTAATATATTAGGACTTAAGTCTGCCATTTTGTTTTTTGTTTTGTTTGCTCTGTTTTTGCTTCTATTTTCTTTTGCCTGCATTCCTGAGGGTCACATGAACATTTTTTAAGAATCCCATTCTATAGTGTTTTTGAGAGTATCTCGTTATACAGCTTTTTAAGTGGTTGCTCTAGGTTTTACGTTAAATATATAAAAAACATATGTATATATATGTGTATACATAACGTGTATGTGTATATACACACACACGCACTTATCATATTTTTTTTTTTTTTTTTTTTTGAGTTGGAGTCTCACTCTGTCACCCAGACTGAAGTGCAGTGGCTGCTCCCGGCCACCGCAGCCTCGACCTGCTGGGCTCCGGTGATCCTTCCGCCTCAGCCTTCCAAGTAGCTGAAACTACAGGCGCGTGCTACCACGCCTGGCTAATTTTTTGATTTATTGTAGAGATGAGGTCTCGCTTGCCCAGGTGGGTCTCGAACCTGCGGGCTCAGGCAATCCACTCACCTCAGCCTCCCAAAGCGTGGGATTACAGGCTGAGCCACGGAGCCCAGCTTCCATATTTCATTAGAGTTGTCATTTTACCAGTTCATATGCAGAAACCTTATATGTCTTTATGTCTTTTTTTTTTTTTCTAACCATTCCTTATTCTTTTTGCTTATTTTTCTTACCTTAATGACCTAGGGTTAGAAAAAGAATCAGCTTTGGGGAAAAACATTCAGTCATTTACCAGTTAAGTGATCTTCGAAAACATTTGTCTTTCACCATTAAGTATCATCTTAGCTGCAGGTTTTTCTTAAATGCCCTTTATTAGATTCAAGAATTTGTTTTCTCTTACTAATTTGTTGATATTTTTATCATAAACCAAGTGTTGAATTTCTTTAAATGCTTTTTTTATATTGAGATTTTTATATGTTTTTTTTCTTTAGTCTATTATCTTGGTTTTTCTTTTCTTTTTTTTAATATCAATATTTTTTATTTTGATATTGTGGAGTACAGTTAAGGGTTAGGTATACAAATATGCTTCGTTCAGGCACCCTTGTTGATAAGGGGTGTTTCCCCACCCCCAGACAGATATTGCTACCATTAACTCCCTTCCCCTCCCCTCCCATAGTTTGCCACCACTGCCAGTCCCTTTCTTACAGTATTACAATGGATGTTCAAGGTCCACTATATGAGTGAGAACATGTGATACTCAGATCTTTGTTTCTGTGAGAGATCACTCAGTATTATAGACTCTAGTTCCATCCAGGTTGCTGCGAAATTCATGATTTCGTTCTTTTTTATGGCTGCATAGTAAGTATTCCATCGTGTATATGTACCACATTTTTTTAAATCCAGTCCTCTTTTGATGGACAGCATGGTTGGTTCCAGGTTCTTGCTATTGTGAACAATGCTGCGATAAACATACGTGTGCAGTTATCTTTTTTATAGAGTGATTTGAGTTCTTCAGGGTATATTCCTAGTAGGGGGATTGTGGGATCATATGGGAGGTTGATATTTAGAGCTTTTAGGAATCACCACACTACTTTCCACAGAGGTTGCACTAGTTTACACTCCCACCAACAGTGTAGCAGCGTTCCCTTTTCGCCACATCCTCTCCAGCATCTGTTATTTTTTGAGTTATTGATAATTGCCACTCTGACTGGAGTTAGGTGGTATCTCAGTGAGTTTTAATTTGCATCTCCTTGATGATTAGTGAGGTTGAACATTTCTTCATGTGTCTGTTGGCCGCTTGGATGTCTGCTTTTGAAAAGTATCTGTTCATATCTTTTGCCCACTTTATTTTATAATGGGGTTGTTTTTTCTTTTCAGCACGTTTGAGTTCCTTGTAGATCCAAGATGTTAGGCCTTTGTCAGACATGGAGTTGGCAAATACTTTTTCCCAGTCTGTGGGCTGTCTCCCTGCTCTCTTGATGGTTTCTTT
>CAUYQG010080824.1:0-12081 GCA_963574415.1 Tarsius wallacei | reverse complement strand
GAGTTAATAATGATATGTATGGTACTATTCTATTTGTCTTACTGGTGGTTATCTGGTTGTTTTATTTATTTATTTTCTATATTGTGTTGGTGTTCCATATGGTCTGTATACTTTATGATTTCCAGCATTTTTCTGCTGGTGTATTTTGACCTTTTGTCTCAATATTTAGAACTCCTTTGAATATGTTTTGTAGAGCCAGTCTAGTGGTGACAAATTCTCTCAACATTTGCTTGTCTGTGAAGGACTACATTTCTCCTTCATTTATGCAACTTAGTTTTGTGGTTTACAAAATCCTTGGCTGACAGTTCTGTTAGGGAAGATTGAAGATGGGCCCCAATTCCTTCTGGCTTGTAGGGTTTCATCTGAGAAGTCTGTTTTTAGTCTTATAGGTTTACCTTTGTAAGTTACTTGATGCTTTTGCCTCACTGCTCTTAAAATTCTTTTCAACACTTTAACTTTGCATAGCCAGATGATTATATGCCTTGGTGATAACCTTTTTGCAATGAATCTTCTGGGGGTTCTTTGGGCTTCTTGTATTTGGATGTTTAGATCTCTGGCAAGACTAGCTAATTTCTCTTCCATTATTCCTTCAAATAGGTTTTTGAAACCTGTTGCTTTTTCTTCCTCAGGAATACCCATGATTCTTAGGTTTGGACATTTTTAGCAATACCACATTTCTTGGAATTTTTGTTACATTCTCTTGATTCTTTTTGTTGTTGTCTGATTGGGTTAATTCAAAAGCCTTGTCATCAAGTTCCGAGATCCTTTCTTCTGCTTGTTCTAGTCTAGTGTTAAAACTTCCCACTGCATTTTGTATATCCCTAAATGTGTGTTTCATTTCCAGTATTTCAGCCTTTTTATTTTTATTTTTTGGTAAAAGGTGTTTATCTCTTTGGAGAATTTTTCATTCATGTCCTGAAAAGTTTTTTAATTTCGAATTTATTTATGTTGGTTTTCAATTGTTTCCCAAAGTTTATTGATGAATTTTGTAATCAACCTTTTGGATTATATGTCTGAAATTTCAAAATTTCATTTTGGTTAGGGTTCACTACTGAAAAGTTGGTGTGGCCTTTTGGGGGGGATTGGAGAACTCTGTTTTTTCATCTTTTCAGAGTTATTTTCCTGGTTCCTTCTTATTTGGGCAGATGATTTCTTCTTATTTGAGATTGGCAAGAGGCTGACATAGGCACTGTGGGGTTCCTTTGGTTATGTATAGCCTTGGTGTGATGAATTTCTCAATTGCCAGCTGTGGGAGCCCTGTGTTGTGTACCTTCTCTGGGTCATGGTGTCCTATGTTGCTGAAGGGAATTGGAAAATGTTGCTAGCTGGTCTTTGGGATCAGGCCTTCCCTAAAGCAGAGGTATTGTATCCAATGTGGTGGGCTGTACTGTTGACCTGTGGCCAGCAGATGGCACTTGTTGGAGAAAGCTAGCTGTGATGGTGGTTGCAGAGTTTCTCCTTGGCAAGTGTTGCTCCTAATTAGTCCCCAAGCCAGCCTAGGCTAAGGGTGGATTTCCCAAGTTTTCTGTCTGTTTTGAGCCTTTAGGGGTAATGCGGCAGAAAGGAGCAGAAGTACCCAGAAGTGTATACTCTTAGCTACCCTGGAGGGATTAAGAGGAAGTCTCAGGCCACTGGGGTAATGCTATTGTGCAGAACAGATCCAGAAAAGTTTACAAGGGGAGTGAGAGATTGCTCTGGCAACATGTCTCACCCAAGCTCACCTGACCCGGTCTCAGGAAATCTGTGATCTGAATGTCAGGATGCAGCTGGCCTCAGGGCCTCAAGTGTTCTCAGATAACCCACCCATTCAGGAGCTGGCTATAGCTGTGGTTCATCCCTTCTCAGGCTGACTGGAAACCAGCTGCTTCACCTTACAACGACTGAGTGCCTGGGAAATGGCAGCTGGTGCTGTTCAAGGATTTTTTTTTTCCTGCACCACTCCATGACAGAGCACAGCTGTGGTGAAGGCAGTTTCCTGCGAGGTACTTGGGCCCTTCAAGGGTCAGGGAGCCCTACAAGTTCAAAGCAGGAGCACAGAACTCTCCTGAGATCCCCTTGCTCACCTTCTCCACTGTGTCTGGAAGCTGTGGTGAACTGTGGTGGTGCAGGCAAGAGTCTGACCAATTCCAGCCCAGGTCAGTGGATTTTTTTTTCTTCTTCTTTGCTCTAAGTGGTCATTATCACTCCTTTGGAGACTTGGGAGGTGTGCTGCTGGATCCATCTCTCTCTGGGTGCTTAGGAAACTCTATCTTGATTTATTCTGTTAGAGAAACATTCTAGCTGTCTTATGTCCGGCATCTTAATCTTCTCTAACTGTTGTCTATCTTAATAATAGAATTAAAGCCATAAGACTTTGTACACCTGCACCCACATGTTCATCACAGCACAATTCACAATTGCAAAATGTGGAATCAATCTAAATGCCCATCAACTGATCAGTGGATAATGAAATTGTGGTGTATATATACCATGGAATACTCTGCAGCCATAAAAAAGAATGAAATCATGTTCTTAGCAGCAACATGGAAGGAGCTGAAGATCATCACACTAAGTGAACTGACTCAGAAACAGAAAACCAAACACTGCATATTCTCACTCACATGTGAGAGCTAAATGGCACAGATATGAAAATAATAGACACTAGGGATACCAATAATGGGGGAGGGAAGAAGGGGTTAGGGTTCAGAAACTACCTATGAGGCACAATGTTTGCTATCTGGGGAATGGGTCACCTGGGACCCAATCCCCACCATTACACATTATGTCCATGTAACAAATATGCATGTGTACCCCTTGAATCTAAAATAAAAAATTTAAAAAGTTAAATTAAAAAAGACTTTGTAAAATTAATAAATTAGTATTATTATCTTTTACAAGATAATAATAAATAGGACCAAGGTTAATACATTCATTGTTTATCATTGTGAAGTTATTGTAATCTATTAATTTTGTAGCTGTTGTTTTATAACAAACATAAATGCATATATAAGCGCATAAACACTTGGGATGATGACTTGGGTTAATACATATGTTTAGGAATTGCATACTGCAAAAATAAAAATAGATAATCTGGGCCACGTTCATACTTTTTGTCATTTTTCATTTCCTTGATTGGAGGGAGTTTTCTAAAAGTTGTTTTAGCCATATGGCCTTTCATGCATTATAATTTTGATCATTATTTTTAAAGTAAATTAATTAATTAATTTAAATGTTTTATTTTAAAGATGTGGGGTACAATTCAGGGTTAGATATACAAACATTGATTATGCAGGTACCCTTGTTGATGAGGTATGCCCCTACCTCCCCTAACAGTTTCCCTCAACTGCCAATCCCACCTCTCCTCCCCTGACAGTTTCCCACTACCACCAATCCTTTTCTTACAGTACTATAATTGTTCAAGATCCGCTTGTTAGTGAGAACATATGGTACTCTGTTCTTTGTTTCTGTGATAGATCACTGAGTTTGATTGACTCTAAATCCATCCAAGTTACTGTGAAGTCCATATGTTTGTTCTTCTTTATGGCTGTATGATATTCCATTGTGTATATGTACCACATTTTTAAAAATTCAGTCTATCTTCGATGGGCAACATGGTTGGTTCCATGTTTTTGCTGTTGTGAATAGAGCTGCAACAAACATGCGTGTGCAGGTATCTTTTTTGTAGAATTATTTGAGTTCCTCCAGATATATTCCCAATAGGGGAATTGCTGGGTCATATGGAAGGTCAATTTCTAGTTCTTTCAGAAATAGCCATACTGTCTTCCAAAGAGGTTGCACTAGTTTGCATTCCCACCAGCAGTGTAGAAGTGTTCCTTTTTCTCCTCATCCTCGCCAGCATCTGTTGTTGTTTGTTTTCTTAATGATGACCATTCTTACTGGGGTTATGTGGTATCTCAAAGTGGTTTTGATTTGCATTTCTCTGATGATGAGTGAGGCTGAGCACTTTTTCATGTGTCTGTTGGCTGCCCATGTATTCTCTTTTGAGAAGTGTCTATTCATGCCTTTTGCCCGCTTGGTAATGGGGCTGTTTGTTTTTTTCCTTTTGGCACGTTTGAGTTCCTTGTAGATCCTGGATGTTAGGTCTTTGTCAGATATACAGTTGGCAAACATTTTTTTCCATTCTGTGGGCTATCTCCATGCTCTCTTGATGCTTTCTTTTGCTTTGCAGAAGCTTGTCAGTTTGATGAGGTCCCGCTTGTCTTATTTCTTAAGGAATTGGCCTTTAGGGTTCTGAATAGGAATTGGTTGCCAGTTCCAATTTCCATAAGGGTGTCTCCTGCGTTTTCTAAGATTCTTATAGTTTGAGGTTTTATGTTTAGGTCTTTGATCCATTTAGAGTTAATTTTCGTGTATGGTGATAGGGAGGGATCCTATTTCAATCTGCATGTGATCAGTCAGCTTTCCCAGTGCCATTTACTGAATAGGTTCTCCTCTCCCCAGTGGTTGTTGTTGGAGGCTTTGTCAAAGATGAATTGGTTGAGGAATTGAGGCTTTGCTTCCAGAATCTCTGCCCTGTTCCATTGGTCTATGTGCCTGTTCTTGTACCAATATCAGACTGTTTTGATTAATGTAGCCTTATAGTAAAGTATGACATCTGGAAGTATCATGCCTCCTGCTTTGTTTCTTTTGCTAAGTATTCTTTTGGCTATTCATGGTCATTTATGTTTCCAGATGAATTTCTGTATTGTCATTTCCAGGTCTGAGAAGAATGATGTTGGTAATTTAATGGGTATTGCTTTGGATCTGTAGATTACCTTTGGTAGGGTGGACATTTTAACAATGTTGATTCTTCCTATCCACGAGCATGAAATATTTCCCATTTGTTTGTGTCTTCCTGGATTTCTTTGAGCAGTGTTTTGTAGTTCCCATTGTTAAGGTCTTTCACTTCTCTGGTTAGGAAGATTCCAAGGTATTTTAATTTTTGTATGGCTATTGTGAATAAGATTGTGCTTTTAATTTGGGTCTCTGCCTGCTTGTTGTTGGTGTATAGGCATGCAACTATCTTTTGCCCATTTATTTTGTACCCTGAGACTTTGTGATCATTATGTTTTTAATCAATGTTCTAACTTGGCTAATATTTTTACAGAACACAGTTTTGGGATAAATTTTACAGAACACAACTTATTCAAGATTTTACACTACCCACTCAAGAATTTTCAACAGGACTATGATAAATTTGATGCTATTTATTTTCTCTTTTACATGGCACCAGTTTACAGATAAAATTCTCTTCTCAGATGTTTAAGTATATACTTATACAGTTATACTTTACGTATATTTCTATATTTAAGTAGTAAATTCTCCCAGGTATAGTGAAGCAGAGAAAAATAATTATGTAATGAATTTCTGAGTTATGGTTGAAAGAAAAATATAACTAATAGAAAGGCTCCTTAGGATTTTTTTTAGTTATCTTTATCTTAAGAGGAAGTGAATGAAAATGTTTTCATTAATAAAAAGTATAATTTTACAAAATTATAAACATAATAATTAACTGTTGAAATTTGAAATTTAATTGAAAGGATAACAAATAATAAAAAAAATTTCAAGGAAACGTAAGTCAACAAATGGGAAGTCATAGAAGATATGAGATAAAAAAGAGTTTTAGGGAACATTTTATTTTACTCAGTGTTTCATTTTAATCAATACATTCTTCAGTATCTGAAATTTTCTTATTTATTTTTGCTTGTTTACTAGTTTGCTTTCCACTTGACTAAGTATTCAAATAGAAACTTCATCTGGTATTTTTTTTATTTAGAGTTGCATCATAAAGATATTCCTTTTTTTGGCTTATTTCTTCGGTTTTATTTCTCAATTTCTAATGAATTCTAAATGGGGGAAGAAGTGTTGATACGTTCTGCTCAAAATCCCAGAAACACGTATAGACATTTTTTTCTTTGAGGAATAGAACTAAATATCTTATTTGACCTTCTTTTTTTCTATTAGTCTTTCCTTGTTTGTACATGCTGACACCCTATTCTTTAATAACTCAAATATCTCCCCCCATCTCTCTCTGTGTATCTAGTTTAATTATTATTATTTGAATGGATAGTCCACATTTTTATTTCTATAAGTGATACAATAAGTATTTTGCTCATTTTTATAGGATAGTATTTTGGTAAAATAGTATTAAATATAATATTGTCTCAAAGAGAATTCCTATTTTAAATTTGATAGATCCTACTAAATTGCTTTCTAAAGAGCTGTATAAGTTTTTATGCTCCTTTATAGCACCTGCTTCCCCATATCTTAACTAACATTGGACATTGTAAAAAGAAAAAAAGAAAAAAAAATTTTAAATCTTGGGCCAATCTGGTATGTAAAATATGATACTATGTTACTATTTTAATTATTTTCACTTGATGTATGTGAGTGAACATATTTACTTACATGTGTTGGTCATTTATATTACTTTTTTCTGTAAATGACCATTCATATAATTGCTCTGTAAAATATTGAACTATATATTTTTAAAATTTTTTTATGTGTATTTACAAAAATTTTGATATTATTACTTTTATATGTGTTTTAAATGTTTACCATTTGTCTGTTAGTTATCTTTGAATTTTGCTTCTTGTATCTTGTAGCCAAAGTTATCAATTTTTTCCTTGTGGCTGTTAGATTGTGAGTCTTAAAGAACTTTTTCAATCAAAAATTGTAAAAATATTTCCCTATAGTTTCTTCTAGTAATTTTATAAAATGTAATGTTCAGATCTTTCATCCATCTACAATTTTGCCTAAATGTAATTGATCTGAATTAAATTTTCCCAACAAGCATAGCTAACTGTCTCAACATTATTTACTGAGTTGTCAATTTTTTGAAGCATTGATTTGAAATGTTTATTTTATTTTACATGAAATACCCACATATGTATGCATGGTTATTTCTTGATTGCATTCTTTCTTTTTTAAGGAAAAAACTTTAAAGTTGAAAAAACAAGAAATACACACAATGTGTACAAAGTGTGAATGAGCAGCTTGATGATTTTTACAAAGCAAACACACCATGTAACCATCAGCTAAGTCAAGACATAAAATTCTCACTATCTCAGGAACCTGCTTTGTAGGTAGTCAATAGTTTCTTCCAACACTGATCATTCTGTCTTTAAAAAATATAGTTTTTATTTTGCTCCTACTATGTTAGGAGATCTCCAGAAATATATAAGCATTTCTTTTTCCTGTTTCTGCTTTAAATGGGGAATGTCTTTGATTTTTATTATGAAATATGAGGCTTGTCTTAAGTTTTTGGTAGATTATCTCCAATAAAGTACCGAAAAAAAATTTATTGCAAATTTATAAAGATTAAAAAAATGACTAGGCACTGAATTTTTTGAGGCAGCATGCAGAATTTCCAAAGGTGACCCTGTAGGGTCAGGCTAGTTTGCTTAAAAATCAGGGTAGCTGGGACAGAGCAGTTTCTCTCACTTCAATAGGAAGAAATTTATTGAAGTTCAGCTTCCAAATTCTTCCTGCCTGCCCCATCTTTGCATGAGAGATTGCAGCATTTTACCTCCCCAACGTCTTCAGTAGGAAGGGAGGTGACCCCAGATAATTTCTGCAAACTGCTTTCATTTCAAATCCAGAAAGTCTGATGCTAAACAGCCTATGTGCTCTCCTCATACACAAGTATGACTCTCATGATTGAATTACCAGGAGGAGAATAAAGAATGTGGAGGGGGTAGATAAGCTGGCAGTAGGGTCTCTTCACCGGAACAGCCTACATATACTCTGTGCCAGCAGATCCCTGGCTTTGCCTCCCTCCTTGTGACATGTTGAAAGGTTTAGGGATGTCCACCTATGCCATGACTTCCAATGCTGGCCCTGGGCATACATAAGTTCCCCCTTTCCCAACAAAAGTATATTCTTTTATTTATGGGACATTGTAGAATTCATCCTGAACTTTATGGGTACAGATGGTGCCTTACTCAGGTTAGACCCACCAAGTGGAAAAGTTATATGAGATGTAGCAACTATCATAGTTATCATATCTTAAAAGTGAATCTGTTAATTATTTGAATTATATTAATACTTTATGTTTTAAGTTTTTATTTATTATTTTTAAAGCAGGATTTATTGAGAAGACAGAAAAGCTCCCACAGTGGGAGGGGACCTGAGGGGGTTGCCTGATACTTTATTTTTAAAAATATTTATTCATTTATTTTTGAGACAAGGTCTCACTCTGCTGTGTTGTCCAGGCTGAAGTGCAGTGGCATAATCATAGCCCACTGTATCTTTCAATTCCCAAGTCTAAGTGATCCTCTTGCCTCAGCCAACTGAGTAGCTAGGACAGTAATTAGACATATCTATCACACCCAGCTAATTATTTATTTATTTATTTTTATTTTTTGTAGAGACATGGTCTAACTGTATTGCCCAGTCTGGTCTCAAACTCCTGACCTCAAGTGATCCTTCTGCTTTGGTTTTCCAAAGTGTTGGGATTATAGGTGTGAGCTATTGAGCCCAACCATACTAACACATATTTTAATGTCAAACTTTTCTTACTTGTGATAAACCTTAATATGGTCAAATGCTGGTCTGATTTGTCAATATTAATTTATCATTAAAAATATATTTGTTAAATTTGTAAGAGGAATTTTAAATTTCTCTGTTTATAATAATGATTTTGATACAATGTTTGATAAGCTTTTCAAATTTCTTTTTTAAAGCCCTTTTTCTAAAGTGTTTTATTCCGTTGCTCTGAATACATTTAAATGATGTAAGAGTTATCTGTTCTGAATACAATTAAATGACGTAAGTGTTATCTGTTCTTTTTAACTTTGGTAGCTGACCTGTAAATCTGTGCATTCTGCAGGCAAGGGAGATATTGACTGTTTTCAATATATTTTTCCACTACTGTTTATTTTAGGTTTCCTGTTTATATTTAAACTCAGAGTTTGTAGTTTAAATCTTCTGGGAAATTGTCTATAATTGTCTATTTCATCTAATATTCACCGCCCAACCTATTGGAATCAATTTCTATGTTGCTATCTTTAACTTTAAAAAATATTGCTCAGTATTGCTTTCCTGTTCTTATTTTATTTATTGTTGGTAACTTTTGCCTAAAAAGATTTTCCAAAGTTTCTGTTTCTAAAGAACTACTTTTAAAAATTGTTTTTACAGGCATGCTTTGTTTTATTGCATTTCATAGATATTGCATTTTTTACACTGTGAAGAGCAAATCTATCCAGTGCCATTTCTCCAACAACGTGTACTCACTTTGTGTCTCTTTGTCTCATTTTGGTAATTCTCTTAATATTTCAAACTTTTAAAATAATTATTATATGTTGTGGTGGTCTGTGATCAGTGATCTTTGATATTACTCTTGTAATTGTTTTGGGTGCCACGAACTATACCCATATAAGACAGTGAACTTAAATGATAAATGTATTGTTCTGACTGCTCCACCAATAGGTTATTCCCCCATTTATGTCCCTCTCCTTGGGCCTCTCTATTCTCTAAGACACAACAATATTGAAATTGGGCAAATTAATAACCCCACCACGGCACTTAAGTGTTCAAGTAAAAGGAGGAGTCACACATTTCTCACTTTAAATCAAACGCTAGACATGATTAAGTTTAGTGAGGAAGGCACGTCAAAGGCTGAGATAGGCTGAAAGCTAGGCCTCTTATACCATACAGTTAACCAAGTTGTGAATGCAAAGGAAAATTATTAGAGGAAATTTCTACTCCAGTGAACACACAATTGATAAGAAAGTGAAAAAGCCTTGCTGCTGCTATGGAGAAAGTTTAGGAGATAAAACCGGTCACAACATTCCTTTAAGCTGAAACCTAACCCAGAGCAAGTCTCTAACTCGATTCAATTCTTTGAAGGCTGAGAGAGGTGAGGAATTTGCAGAAGAAAAGTTTGAAGTTAGCAGAGGTTGGTTCCTGAGATTTAAGGAAACAAGCCATCTTCATAGCATAAAAGTGCAAGATGAAACAGCAAGTGCTGGTGTAAAGGCTGCAGCAAGTTGTCCAGAAGGTCGCCTAGGATCATTGACAAAGTTGTCTACATACACTAAATAAAAGATTTTCAAAGTTAGACAAAACAGCCTTCTATTGGAAGAAGATGCCATCTAGTACTTTTGTAGCTACAGTGGAAAAGTCAATGCCTGGCTTCAAAAAACAGGATGACTCTCTTCTTAGAGGGTACCACTGCTGGTGAAAAGTTGAGGTCAGTGCTCATTTACCCTTCTGAAACTCCCAGGGCCCTTAAGAATCATGTGATATCTACTCGGCCTATGCTCTATAAATGGAACAACAAACTCTGGATCTGTTTACAGCATGATTTACTGAATATTTTAAGCCCACTGTTGAAAACTACTGACAGAAAAAAAGACTCCATTCAAAATATTACTGATCATTGCAATGCACCTGGTCACCTAAAAGCTCTGACGGAAATGTATAAGGAGAGTAATGTTGTTTTCATGCCTATTAACACAACATCCATCTTGCAGTCCATAGATCAAGGACTAATTTTGACTTTCAAGTCTTATGATTTAAGAAATGTTTTTCATAAGGCTATGGCTGTCATAGATAGTGGTTCCTCTGATGGGTCTGCACAACGTAAGTTGAAAATCTTCTGGAAAGGGTTCACCATTCTAGTTGCCATTAGGAATATTTGTGACTCATGGGAAGAGGTCAAAATATCCACATTAACAGAAGTTGGGATGAAGTTAACTCTCACCTTCACAGATGACTTTGAGGGTTTCAAGGCTTCAGTCTGGAAGTCATTGCAGACGTGGTAAAAATAATAAGAGAACTAGAATTAGAAGTGGAGTCTAAAGACGAGACTGAATTCCTTCAATCTCATAATAAAACTTTAATGAATGAGGAGTTGCTTCTTATGGATGAACAAAAAGAGTAATTTCTTGAGATAAAATCTACTCCTAATGAAGATGCCGTGAACATTGTTGAAATGACAACAAAGGATCTAGAATATTGCATCCACAAACTTTATTGTTGTCTGATTTTAAGAATTGCCACAACCACTCAAAACTTGAGCAATCATCAGCCATCAGCATCTAGAAAACACCCTCCATCAGCAAATACTGTGACACACTGAAGGTGCAGATGATTTTTAGCAATAAAGTATTTTCAGTTAAGGTACATGTATATTTTTAGATGTAATGCTATTGTACACTTAGAGACTATGTAATGTAAATACAGCTGGGAAACCAAAACATGTATGTGACTCACTATTGCAATATTCACTTAATTGTGGTGATCTGGAACCAAATCTGCTATATATCTGAGGAATTAATTAATACATTAACAGTTTATTATTATCTTCATAAATACCAACTACTGATTATAAGTTGAGTTTGTTTTCATATGTGGCTTCTGTATTAAGAGTTTAGTTCATTTATTTTTTAACTCATCTCAGCTAATACATGCATTTAAGTGTGTAATTTTTTTGCTAAGTTCTTTGCTCATCAGATAAATTTTTGTCAGTAACTTCTTATACTTCTAATTACATTTTTTATTTTATCTTTAACTTAATTTAGGAGGGTGTTTTTAATTTTTAAAGAGACAGATTTAGAGCAGTTTTTCATCAAATGTATTGATTGACCTGTTAGTTTTTTATTTTATTTTAAAGGTGGGAGTTATAAGTCAGGATTGGGTACATAAGTGGTCTAGGTACAGGTGAAGTTTGGGCCTCCCATTGTCCCTCACTTTGTATGGATTTAGGATCAAATACACTTCTATAAACATTTTATGTGTCCTGCCTCCTGGCAGTGTCCTGCTACTGCCAATCCCTTTCTTGTAGTATTATGATAGGCGTTCAGGGTCCAATTATGAGTGAGAACTTATGGTACTCAGTTGTTTTTTTCTGTGATTGATAACTGAGTATGATTGACTCTGAACCCATACAAGTTGCTGCAAAGTCCATAGTTTTTTCCTTCTTTTGGCTGCATAATATTCCATCCTTTATATGTCACATTAAAAAAAAAATCCAGTCCAGTTTTGATGGACAGCATGGTTGGTTACATGTTTTTGCTATTATGAATAGTGCTGCAATAAACACGAATGTGCAGGTATCTTTTTTGTAGAATGATTTGGGTTCCTCTGGATATTTTCCCA
>CAUYQG010080823.1:0-17350 GCA_963574415.1 Tarsius wallacei | reverse complement strand
GTCCAACATTGCAGAAAAGCAGTTTAACTACATATGCATGAAGAATCTTAAAAATGTTTATATTTATTTAAGAAATAATTCTTCTTCTAGAAGTCTAAAAATGGAAAGAGTATATACCATACTGATACTTAGGACTGCAAGAAATTGGAAGCCATCTAAATGTCCGACTCTTTTTTTTTTTAATTGGAGTCTCACTCTTGTCACCCAGGTTGGAGTATAGTGGCACACTCACGGCCACCGCAGCCTCAACCTGCTGGGCACAGGCGATCCTTCCGCCTCAGTCTTCCAAGTAACTGGAACTACAGACGCACGCCGCCATGCCCAGCTGGTTTTTGTGACTTACTGTAGAGACGAGGTCTCGCCAAGTTGCCCAAGCTGGTCTCGAACCCCAGGGCTCAGGCAATCCTCTTGCCTTGGCCTTCCAAAGTGCTGGGATTACAGGCTGAGCCACTGCGCACAGCCAATGTTCAACACTTAAGTGAGGGTTAATGAAATATGATACATCCAAATGACAAAATACAATAAGGCCATTAAAAGTGTGTTTTTGAAGAATTTTTTTTCTTTTTTGATTTGGGGTATCGCTATATCATTCAGGCTGCAGTGCAGTGGCCCAATCATGGCTCACCCCAGCCTCGACCTCCTGGGTTCAGACGATGTTTCCACCTCAGCTTCCAAAGTAGCTGGGACTATAGGCACACACCACCATGCCTCGCTGATTTATTTTTTATTTTTTATTTTTGTAGAGACATGATCTCTCTCTTGCTGAGGCTGCTCTTGGACTTCTGGGCTCAAGCAATCCTCTTACCTTGGCCTCCCAAAGTGCTGCAATTACAGGTATGAGCCACCACATCTGACCTGAATTTTCTTTAATACTACGGGAACCCGCTCATGATATAATGTTAAGCAAAAAACAAAATCAACACTCAAAATTATGTTCAATACAATATCAGGTAGGAAAAGAAAAATGTTTGGGTAAAATGTGAAATAAATGTGTCCAAGTGTTATTAACAGCTGCCTCTATGTGAGAACACAGTGATGGTGGTAGTGGTTGACTTCCCTGCTCTTTCTTGAACTTTACAAGTTTTATACAAAGAGCATATGTTATTTGATAATTATCAAAATAATAAAATTTTAAAAATTACTCTCTAGGAAAAAACAGAATGGACATATGTAAAAAAGTGGAGATAACATGTATAGAACATTCTTTTAATAAAAGCAGCTGTCAACACTTTTTTAAGAATTTAAGAATTGGGTGGTGGCAACCCCTTTGGGTCCCCTCCCACTGTGGGAGCTTTTCTGTCCTCTCAATATCCTGCTTTAAAAAAAAGAATTGGGTGGCATCATGGGTGGCCCCGTTCTCAGGACAAGAATGACATTTTTAGCTGTTGTTTTGTATTTGTGTTTGTGTTTGAAGTGATGGGAGAGATTCCTAGTTCATAGGTTGTAAGGAAAACACCCATGAAAGTGACTTAAAATGCAGGATGGGGCCAGGCGTGGTGGCTCATGCTGGTGGTCCCAGTGCTCTGGGAGGCTGAGGCAGGGGATTGCTTGAGGCCAGGAGTTCAAGACCAGCCTGGACAACATCGTGAGACCCCATCTCTACAAAACAAAACATTTTTTTGGTGATTAGTCAGATGCAATGGCATGCACCTGTAGTCCCAGCTACTCAGGAGGCTGAGGCAGGAGCATCACTTGAGCCCAAGAGGTCAAGGCTGCAGCAGGCTGCAATCATGCCATTGCACTGCAGCTTGGGTGACAGAAGGAGACCCTGATGAAAGAAAAGGAAGGGGAGGGGAAGGGAGAGAAGGGGAGGAAGAAAGAAAATGCAGGACAGAGGAGCTGCAGATGAACTCGACCACAGGCTAGCAATGCCAACAGGCACCTCTCAATTCTCAGTTAAACTGTCCAAACTGATAAGGACAGGTCGCCTTGGACACTGAGAGGAGTGGCTGCATGCCCAAGTGTGGGAGTGGGCCCTGGCGGTGATGTCAGCTGGCCTGGGAAGCACAGGCATGGGCTTCTCCCACTCCTCCTTCACCCCCGTGAGTCAAAGTAGCCTCAGAGTCAGGAGGAAAGTCAAAGAAGCATCCAGGCATCCCAGAGACGGCATCTGGCCCGAGGCCCTGGGACCACACCAACAAGAGCACCAGACACCAACTCTCCCTGCTCCCACCCATGCTTCCTGCATTTGGAAATGGGTTCCCAGGACAGAGGGTGACACCGGGACATGGTGGGACATGATGTGACTTCAGGAGAGGGCTGATGGGAGGAGGACGCAGAGGGGGACTGGGAAGGCTGAGGGGCCTCACCCTAGCAGCACTGAGTGGAAAGAGGCAGATCAGAGAAGAAATGCCTCTGCGAGGATCCGCTCACAAGTGCCCGTGAGACCCCGAAGTCTGGGCCAGGATAAAAGAGTCAATCGCTTATGGTACACCCAAACATGGAATGCGACTCAGCGGTGGAAAGGACCCAATTATTGGTCTACAAAACAACTTGGACCCATCTCAAGACATTATGAGAAAAGCCAGCCTCAACCGGCTCTGTGCTGTAATGATGCCATTTATACGACATTCTGGACGAGGCAAGACACAAGCACGGAGCAGAGGGCAGTGGTGGCCAGGGCTAGGGTGGCCACACAAGGAGCTTGGGGGAGGCACAGAGCAGACTGTGGTGGTGGCTGCAAGAATCTAGATATGTGCTAAAACTCACAGCAATGGACACCCGAAGAAAAAAGCAGCTATTAGTTAGTGTATGATCCTTGTTAAACTAAAACGAATAACACATATTTTTTTAAGTAACCTGGATAACAGAAAACAAATGAATGACTGCCGGGGGTCGGAGATGGGATTGACCACAGAGAGTCAGCGGAGGGCATTTGGGGACTGAGAGAATGCTCTGTATCTTCGTCGTGGTGCTGATGACACAACAGGGTATTTGTCAACATCCACAGAACTGTACACCAAAGAGTAGATTTTACTGTCTGTACATTAGAAACAAATAAGTAAATTTTTAAAACTTTAATTAAAGCATTTTAAAAAACTGGACAAGGGGTTATGTACAACAATGTATCCCTCCAGATTTTGGTTTCTACCTGTTCCTTGAAAAATTTTATTTCCAAGGGTACCTTGGAGAAGAAAACTAAGCAAATAAATTCAAGTCTAATGAAACTCAAAATAGAAGAAATGTTTGTGTTTCACTGTGCTACAGTAATACCTACAAAGCAAAGACTTATCCTAGGGACAGTTTTTTTTAAAATTGCAAGAACTAAAATACATCGTATGAGCACTCAGGCTGCAAAAAAACAAAACAAAAAACCCCAGGTTCACCTTAAATTTCTCAACAGCAGCATACAACAGAAGAAAATAGGCATGTTTTTAAAGAGTGTCTTGATGGGGAAAAAGTTTAAGCCCAGAAATTCTCTGTCTGACAAATTTGTTTTTCATCTGAAGGGTCAACATGTTTCAGATATGTGTGTCTCAGAAGACCTATCACCCACACGGACCTCCTAGAAAAAAAACATTTCAAGATGCTTCTGTTATCTGAGAGGTAACATGAAATGAAGGATTCAAGAAGGAAAACGTAACAACTCAAAAGGACTGGCAGCAAATATTGCAACCAGCTAGCATGTGGAAATATAATTCTCAATGAATGCCAGGGGAACAAACAATTCTACCCAGGGAGGATACATAGGTTTTTTTAGATAATTGAGAAAAATAAACTGAATTGTTAAGCTCTGACCAAGTTAATTGTTTTTTTGAGTTGGAATCTCACTCTGTCACCCAGACTGGAGTGCAGTGGCATGCTCACGGCCACTGCAGCCTCAACCTGCTGGGCTCAGGCCTCAGTCTTCCAAGTAACTGGAACTATAGGTGCATGCTACCACGCCCAGCTTATTTGTTGTAGAGATGAGGTTTCACTAAGTTGCCCAGGCTGATCTCGAAGCCCTGAGCTCAGACAATCCTCTTGCCTCGGCATCCCAAAGTGCTGGGGTTACAGGCTTGAGCCACCGCGTCTGGCCAGAGTTAATTTTAAAAAGCAAATATAAATGTAAAAAATCTAAGATACAGTATCAATTACTTCATGCAACAGCCTACCAGGAGAACAGTCCGCCATGATTCATGCAGGTTGACCTCAGGAACACAGGAATCACTTAATAGAAGGCAGTGTAAGGGTGTAACTGGCATTTCGATGTCAAATGTTTAAAAAATTAACTTACGTTGCTAACAATTATTCCATGAATTCAAACATATTCTTAATTCAAAATCTCAGAAAATGAAGAATAGAAAGACATTTTTCCAACTCTCAAACCAACAGTCAAGTTGTAAAACACCCTTAAAATAGCTCTAAGACCTTTAATCCCATCAATTTTGGAGGCCAAGGCAGGGGATCACCTGAGGCCAGGAGTTCAAGACCATCCTGGGCTGCATAGCGAGACCTCAGCTCTACAAAAAAATCAAAGAAGGTGCTGAACATGGTGGTGCACGCCTGTAGTCCCAGCTACTCAGGAGGCTGAGGTGGAAGGATTGCCTGAGCCCAGAAGGTCAAGGTTGCAGTGAGCCACGGTGGCGCCACTGAACTCCAGCCTGAGCGGCAGAGTGAGACCCTGAATCAAAAAATAAGGTAAATAAAATGAAATAAAATCAGCTCTAAGAACAGTAACAACAGCTACCATTTCATGAACCCCTATGCATGCCAGGTGTTCATTGGGTACCACAGACATGTTACTTAATCCTGCGCGATGCCGCAGAGTTAACGCGTCTGACAGATGTGGAGGCTGAGAGGTATGAGGACCAGGTGAAGACATTTGCAGATCTTTGTAAAGAGCCCAGCATGAGTGGAGGATGTACCCGGGTCCTCAGGGGACCTCGAACTGACCTCTTGTGTGCCAGCCACAGGCATTCTGGTAGCAGAGGTCAGTGGCATCAAGATAGCAGGGATGCCAAGGGGGCCATCTGTGGAGAGTTTTGAACAGTCAGAGGGACTGTGCCCAAGAGGCTGAAGAGAGCCCAGGGCAGTTTTTGAGAGTGGGGAATGGTGGTCAGAGACGCATCCTTGAGTATTAGAGGCCAGGTGGGAAGACAGTGGACATGGACAATCTTCTGAAAGCCCTGGTTAACCGACCAATCATCATCAGGGGTGGGAAGGAGAGGCTTGGAGAGCCAAGAACATCAGGAGAAGTGGGCACAGTTGTGGGGGGGGGGCGGTTCCCAGGGCACATGCAACAGGAGCCTGGATGGGTGGACCAGACAGGGGAGGTGGAGGCTCAGAGAGGAACATGGACGGGCCATCTGTAGAGACCAGTCACTCACAGCCCACCATCTTACATAGCACACTACGGATGTTTCTATAATGTGGCCACAAACACGGAACAGACCGTAACATCCAACCATATGAGAGCGCCGTTCGGTAGGTTACAAAGCAGTTGCATGTCAGCAATTTTATATGGTGCAATCTAACACACAGGGTGATCTCACCCTTGTTTTTTTTAAAGAGGAAGAAGCAATTGTGCATTTCATGTTTGTCTATGCTATGCTGACGGGAAAGGGCGGGGTGTGCTTCCCTAAGATACACACTTCCAGTGGAGAGAGGGACAGAGGGTAGCGGACCTCAGAAGACACATGTGGCCCAGTCTCCCGCTCCCCGGTGACTCTGAGGATGAGCCAGGTGTGGGAATCTTACCCCGGCCTGAAGATCTCATAAGTTTTCTTCTGCCCCTCACATCATTTGATCCCAAGTCAGTTGTTCTCATCTTTCCATCTTTGACCAAATCCAGTTCCATCCCAATAAGACCCCCAACTCCACGTCACAGAAATGTCCAGAACCCTCTGGCACCCAACCCCTCAGTGAGGAAGGACTCGAACCAGGGTGGGAAAAATGTATAGTCGAATGCTCAAACGCTTCAAAGAGATTGAGCATTCGGTTTTACTTGGATTATTATTTTTTCCATGAATATAAACCATTTTGCATTTTGGAATCCTTCGACACACAGAGCAGTTTGTCTTTGTGTTTGCTCATTTAAAAACAAATATTTGCCTGCCAAGCAAATACTGTCTCTTAGGATGTGCTATTAATAGGATAATTAGGCAGCCGGTAATGAAAAGGATTGCTGGTAATTATGGCAAGATTTGTTTTGGCATTTGAAGGCAGCGACAGAGGCTGGAGTGCTAAAATCTACCTTGGAGTTAATTAGTACAATTAGAACACACCTGAAAAAATAGCCCGACTAATGAACACTTCAGCTTACTTTTAAAGTGACAGCCCTCAGCGCCGCCCAGGCTGCTCCGGCAGTCCCAGCCCGGGCACTTCTAACGTGGCAGAGGGTCACAGGCGAGACGACGTGGGCGTGCCTGGTTTTTGTTTTCAAACACGCTCACCCAGCGCGGGCTGCTTCCTCTGCCCCCTCCACTCCTCCCCTCCCATCCTACTCGAGGTTTGAAAGCCATTTCTCGTCTGTGTTCTCCTTGGAACCTCATGATGGAGCTGCAAGGTCTTGTTCTCTCTTTCCTCCATTTTTCAGGAGGAAAGGAAAGGACATTGAGGACCAGAGATGCCCAGGGGCTGCCCAAGGGCACAGATGAAGTCAGAGGTCGCAGCTGAGGTCAGTGGTCACAGCCTGGGCCTAAGCTGAAGAATGGCTTCAAGAAAAGCCAGCTTCCGATCCCCGTAAGGGTCCCGTGTCACCATGAGTGCCTGTGACAGAGGGTCCTGGGGCCCGCCCACCTGCGACCCTGGTTAGTGCCACCAGTAACAGGACGGGGGTCTGAAATAGGGAACAGCATCCAGGTGGGCGAATGCTCTCAAACTCAGCTGCTCCCTCAGTTTCTTCCATCGGCAGCAGGGTGTGGGCACTCCAGGCACTGGTGGACCCACCTGTGTGCGTGGGTCCTGCCTGGTATGTGGGAGGCTACATGAGCACTTGGGGGGGTGTGTTTGCAGGTTTGGGGATTTGAGTGGGAGGCGCGTGCACACACACATACATGCACGCACACACACACACACCCTGGGAGAGAGCATCAGAGGAAGGAAGGGAGGCAGGAAAGGGGCCGCCAGCCACAGGGAAGCTCTGTAGACTAAGGCTGGTCCCTCGACCTCTTTACAGTCTTAGGCCCCTCATTTAAAAACGGGAATGGGCCGAGTGTGGTGGCTTACACCTGTAGTCCCAGCACTTTAGGAGGCTGAGGTGGGAGGATCACTTGAGCCCAGGAGTTCAAGACCAGCCTGGGCAACATAGGGAACCCTCATCTCTGCAAATAAATAAGGAAATAAATTAGCCAGGTGTGGTGGCACACACCTATGGTCCCAGCCACTTGGGAGGCTGAGGCAGGAGGATCGCTTGAGCCCAGGAGGTTGAGGCTGCAGTGAGCTGTGATCATGCCCCCGCACCAGCCTAGGTGACAGAATAAGACCCCAACTCAACAAAAAAAATGGGAAGGGACTTGGCACCTGCCTGGTAGGTTTGTCATTGAGGGTACTGCGTGGTCTACCACTATGACGACTATTGTTATCGAATGGATGCTGTGACGTGTGCCTTCCCCCTGACCCTCTCTGTGACCAAACACTTGGGTCCTCCTCACTGAGACCCATCTCTGTCCCCTGCCCCAGGGCCCCTTCCAAAGCACCAGCTGTTCACAGCTGCCCCAAGACACTCTCGGCCTCTACAAGGGCCCAGGCGGTTCTGCAGTTTGGAGGCACACTGGGACCCTGGAATCAGAGAGTGTGTGCCTTCTGGATCACCGATCCTGAGTCTAAGTGTGGGTGAGTTGGGGAGCAATGGGGCGGGGAGGCTGGAGGCTCAAGGGAGACCATGCTCTTCCTGGCTCCTTAGCCTGTGCTCTGTACAAGGCAAACACCAACCCACAAAGTCCTACAGAAGGAACAGGAACCCCAGGCCCGAGACCTCTGGCCATCTCCTCTGGATTCTTGGTCCTCAATGGCAAACAGCAGCAGTGACTACCACTTCGCCAGACAGCAGGCTGCGCACTTTCTAACACGGCTTTTAATCTTCCCCGTAATCCCAGGAGGCAGGTCTCATCCTCTGTTTAAGAATGAGAAAACAGGTGGCTCAAGACTATCATCCCAGCACTGTGGGAGGCGAAGGTGAGAGGATTGCCTGAGCCCAGGGGTTTGAGACCAGCCTGGGCAACTTGGTGAGACCTCAACTCTACAATAAATCAAAAAATTAGCTGGGCATGGTAGTAGTCACCTGTAGTTCCAGCTACTTGGAAGGCTGAGGTGGAAGGATCACCCAAGCCCAGCAGGTCAAAGCTTCGGTGGCTGCCAGTGTACCATTGCACTCCAGCCTGGGCGACAGAGTGAGGCTCCAACTCAAAAAAAAAACAAACAAAAAAAACTGGGGCCCAGAGAGGTCAGGTCACTTGTCCCAGGCCACACCGCTGGGATTAAGCCTGACCTGACTGGCCCCAAGCCCAGGCACTTTCCGTTGTACGTGGCCCAAAATCTCCTCCTAAAAACACGGAGACTTGGGGCTGTGACAGGCACATTCTCAGTCACCCCGCAGCACTGGAAGCCCCAGGAACTTGCATTTTGTAAACTGAACTCAGAGAAGAAAACCCCTCACCTAAGAGCTGAAATCCATGTCCCCTGCAGTAGCTGGATTTGCACTGATTAATTAGAAAATTGCATTTATATAACCCTTTAATCTGTATTTATGTGTTGCTGAGGATGCGGTGAGCTGGGCAGGGAATTATATCCAGATTAGCCTCGATCCCCGGCCGGCCAGATTGGAGCCGCTCTCTGTACCGAGAGGGGAGAATCATAGGATTTGGGGCAAGGATCCCAGGGTGGGGTGGGGGGATGCGGGTCCTCTCTCTCTCCTCAGACCCAAGGAGTCTGAGCCTTCAAGGGCTACCAGGAAGGACCCTGCCTGGCCTCCTTGGTCAAAACAAGGGGTAAGGTTACACGAAGAGCTCATTTCCAGCTCAGTGTGGCCCTTGGCTTCCCCAACAAAATTGGTTTTATTCTTCTCAACATGTGTTCAGCAAGATTAAAAGTCCATCAACTGCACAGCTTAATACGAGCTCCCTGGAAGCCTCCCGGTTCTCCTGGAGTGGGGGTGGGATGTGGGCAGGGCCAGGCAGAATCCTGTCTGCTGAATCAGTAGGACCCTCTGTGGATCAAGAACTTTGAAGGGGGGAGATCTTGATATCTTGTGATCTCTCGGGGGTAAGAGACTTGATCCCAAAAGATAATTTTAATACACCGTGATCCTGGCTGTCATTTTCTTTTCTTTTCTTTTTAGTTGGATCAACAGCTGGGCCTGCATGAGGGGTACGTGGCGAGAGGGTCAGTTCACTCTTCCGCTTGGGAGGCAGCCTGACCCTGGGCCTCCTGCACAGGGCTCTGCACAGTGTTGAGTTGGGGCTGCCGCTAGGGCAGATGGGGCCAGGCTGAGCTGGATGGGGATAGGGAGGGAGAGCCCTGGCTGGAGTCTGCTTCCGTGGCAAAGGGCCTCCATGGCTCCCACCAGTACAGGGAAGTTCTATCTCCTGGAGTGTCTGGCGGAGAGCTTCCTACCTGGGCCAGACTGCATCCCCCCTGGCCCGGCTGTCAGGCAAGGAGTGGGCGAACGCCTGCTGAGGCTGGTCCAGCTCCCATGTTCTGCCTCCACAGGTGTCTCCACGGACGTCAGAGCCAAAGCAGCGTTTTCCGGTCGCTAAGACGCCCACAGTGGCCCGCTGTGGGTCACAGCGGGGCCCGGCACCAGCCCGCGGGCACTGCTTCGGACTAGCCCAACTCCTGCCCTTGCCTTGTTGCCCTCCTCTGCCAGGGTGCGGTGACACAGCTGCAGGAGCGTCAGGCCCGACGCCGCATCCCGGGACCCGCGGGGCTCGAATGGCAGCTACCATTGCCCCTGCCCTCCTGACTGCAAGCCGCAGCCCCCGCCACCCGGCGCGCCCGCCTGGGCCTGAGAGCGTGGGTGGGCCTCGACAGCCGCCGGGCTCCCTGCAACTTGGGTGTTGGCAGCCTGGCTGCCGGAGCACCCCGGGCTCCCACAGAGCGGGGGAAGGAGCCAGGTGCACCGTCCCGGTGTCTGCCGAGTCTGGCTCCCTCCGCGCGGGCTCCCCAGGGTTCCCGAGCCCACTTATACTTGCTCTCACACACACTCACACTCACACTCACACTCATACTCCCTCTCACACACACTCACACTTGCTCACACTCACTCTCACACTTGCTCTCACACTCACTCTCACACTCACACTTGCTCACATTCACACTCGCTCTCACACTGCCTCTCACACACTCGCTCTCACACACACGTGCACTCACACTTGCTCTCACACTCACAATCACGTTCACACTTGCTCTCACACTCGCACTCGCTCTCACACTCATGCTCGCTCTCACACTCACGGTCACACTTGCTCTCACACTCACATTCGCTCTCACACTCACACTTGCTCACAGTCAACTTGCTCACACTCACACTCGCTCTCGCACTGGCTCTCACACTCACACTTGCTCTCACACTCACACCTGCTCTTGCACTCGCAATCACACTCATACATATTCTCACACCTGCTCTCACACTCACTCTCTCGCACTCACACTCACACTCACATTCACTCTTACCTTGGCAGTTTTGTCCAGAAATGACACATCTGATGTTCAAGGGCCCAGGGGCCCCTCCAAACTGCAAAACAGCCAGGGCCCTCACAGAGGTGCAGTGTGCTAGGGAAGCTGTGAGCAGGAAGGAACAGGTCTCTGCTCTGCTGACTAGCCTTGCTGGATCCCCCGTCCCCAGCTGTGAGTTCAGGACCTGGCACAAAACTGCTCTTTTTCGCAGTGTATTCAACAGGACGTTGATCCCCAAAATGCTGTCAGAGGAAAAGACAAGTCTGGCCACAAAAGTGGGGGGGGGTTATGTGGCTGCTCTGTCACCTTATTGATGACATACAAAGCTTATCAATGTATATTAAAGGCTCTGAGAGGTCCTGCAACTAAAAAACAAAATTGTTCCTTTTCACTGTGCCCAAGGGTTTCCAGGAGTTTCTACCAACAGAGTCCTCTCTCATGCAACCCCTCTGTCGGCTTCCTGCCACTCCAAGTTCTAACAGACTGTATTTCCTACCCTAGGAACAATCAATACATGTGCAAGATTCAAGTCCCAAGAAGAAGTTGGTCAGTGGCCTCATTTCTTGGGCTAAGAGGCCAGGAGACCAGAACCACGGAACTAGACTCACACAGTCAGGAAAGACACCCGTGACCCCTGACCCAGGGCAGCAGGGACAGAGATGACAGGCAGGAAGATTTGGGAAGACCAGCGTGTGTCTCCTGACACGAATAGATCAAGCAGGGCCGCCCTGCCAATGGGTTGCATCACACTGTTTGAGTGAGGCTGCCAGACATCTGGACGCTTCTGTGAGCCCCGCCCCTCCTGTCGCTGTAGATGGAAGCTAATCCCCTGGGACCCAGGATCATAAGAATAATCTCACATCTGTGTGGGCTTTTCAGCTTTCGGAAGCTCATTCGCGGAATTATCTCGTTAGTTCCACTCGATGCCTGGGGGAGGGACTCAGGAATGATAGCTGCCATTTGGCAGATCAATGCTGAAACCCAGAGAAGGAAAGTGACTTTCTCAAGGTCACACAGGAAGGCAGTGGAGAGACACATGGGTCTCTGGAGCCCCAACTCAGGGCTCTCCCTTGAGAACAGAGGCACCTCACGCTGGCAGCCCTGGGACCCAGACACTGACCCTTCCGGTCCCCAAGCCCAGGGCTGTGTCTTGCCCAGAGACAGAGACGTGGCAGGTATGTGCCAGCCACTATCTGGGAACAGAATGTAGGCAGGAAGCAACAGTGGAGAGACCCCGGGCATCACAGTTGGACTGTCCGAGTTCCAATCCCAGCCCTGCTTCCTGGTCATCAGACCCCAGACCCTGTGGTCAAGGCCTCTGCACCTGCCCCTAACCCTAAATGGAATGACAACTCCACAGTGTGTGTCACCTGCCTGTCTGCTCCCGCCATTTTTTTTAACAATGAGGTCCATCTTTTGGGAATGGCCCTTCCTTGGTTCCGACCCTGTGCCTCTGAAAGAAGACCCATTCCCCAGCAGTCCCACCTGCCTGGCCACAGGAGCAAGTTTGTAGCCTGGGCCAGGCCACGCAGAGGTCTACCCTAAGATCTCTTGCAAACTGAAATAAGGCCAGTTGCGGTGGCTCACGCTTGTAATCCCAGCACTTTGGGAGGCCAAGTGGGAGGATTGCTTAAGCCCAGGTGCTCAAGACCAGCCTGGGTAACATAGCAAGGCCTTGTCTCTACAAAGAAAAAAAATACAAAAATTAGCCAAGTGTGATGGTGTGCACTTGTATCCCATGTACTCAGGAAGCTGAGGCGGAAGGATCGCCTGAGCCCAGGAGATCGAGGTTGCAGTGAGCCATGATCATGCCACTGCCCTCACGCCTGGAAAATAGAGTAAGAGCTCCCACTCAAAAAGAAAAAAAAAATGTAGGCTGGACACAGTGCCTCATGCCTGTACTCCCAGCACTTTGGGAAGCAGAGACTGGACATTGCTAGAGCCCAGGAATTGAAAACCAGCCTGAGCAACACAGTGAGATCCTGTCTCTACAAAAAATTCTTTAAAAAATTAGCCAGGCATGGTGGTGCATGACTGTAATCCCAGCTACTTGGGAGTTGAGGTGGAAGGAGTGCCTGAGCCCAGCAAGTCGAGGTTGCAGTGAGCTGTGATTGTGCCACTGCACTCCAGCCTGGGTGATGGGGTGAGATCCTAAATATAACCCAAAAAAGGAAACCCCCCAAAAAACTGAAATAAAGGAAGATTCCCCCACACACACACACTTCTGATGGTACAGCTGAGGAGGTGGGACTCCAACATTACGGAGAAGGGTGGTCTGAGAGGGTCAAGCTGGCATGCAGAGAGAAGTCGTGGGAGGCCTGGGACACCATTGGCCCTGGGTCCCTGACGCCCATTACACTTCCCACACATGGGTCACGTGAGCCTACACGTGGCATGGGCAGTTCCTGGCCCGGCCCCTAGTGCAGTTGTCCGGAATGCGTAGCACACAGGGTGACTGCCCCCCCAGGAGCCCCGCCAGCACAAACCCCGGAACAACAGGTGGCACCCAGGAGGGCACCTCAATACACTCCACAGAGCCAGCAAAGCCCACTTCTCAGCCTTCCTTGACTCCTAGAAGTTCAGAACTGAGAGGGGCTTGAAGCCAGGAGCCCAGACCTCTCATCTGAACATGAGGGTGGGAGAGTCCATCTCATGAGCCTGCAAAGTGGATTCTTTTTTTTTTTTTTTTGAGTCGAGGTCCCACTCTGTCACCCAGGTTGGAGTGCAGTGGTGTGATCAAGGCTCAGCCGCATCCTCAACATCCTGGATTCAGGCGATCCTTCTGCCTCAGTCTCTGGAGTAGCTGGGACTACAGGTGTGCACCACCACATCAAGCTAAATTTTTCATTTTTTTGTAGACACGAGGTCTCTCTATGTTACTTAAGGTGGTCTTGAACTCATGGGCTCAAGGATGCTCCTTTCTTGGCTTCCCAAAGTGCTGGGATTACAGGAGTGAGCCACTGTGCCCAGTCCCTGAAGGCTGAATTCTAAGGACAGCTATCTAGTTAGGAAGCGTCTCAGGAGGCAGAGACCCCGGGTTTGGGTCCCGATCTGGTGCTTTGTTGCCTTCTCCTCCTGTATTAGTCAGGTGCCTCCGGAGAGACAGAACCCTGGGACATGCTTACACACACAAGGGGCTCTACTAGGGAGGACGGCCTCACACGACGGCAAGGCACAGCCTCACGACAGGCCACCCACACGCTGGGCAGTGAGAACAACCGCAGCTGACTCAGTCCAAGTCCCAGAGCCCTGGAACCGGGGAGGCCTGGGTCACTGCAGCCTCAGGCAGAGGCCGAAGCCCCAAGAGCCCCCGGAGGCTGCTGGTGAAGCCCCAGAGTCCAGAGGCTGAAGAATCTGGAGCCTGGTGTCCAAGGGCAGGAGGGGAAGAAGCAGGGAGTTCTGCAGGCAAGAGAGAGGGAGAGGAGGGAGCCCTGCGCCCTGCTCAGGCTCCTCCTTCCACCTGCCTTGGTGCAGTTTCCCGGCCGCTGATGGGATGGTGCCGCCCTCCAGAGGGTGGGATGTTCCCTCTGAGTCACGGACCACATGTCAATCTCCTCTGGACATGCCCTGGCAGACACACCCAGAAGAGGCCTCCCCACCTTCAGGCCTCCCTTGTCTGGTCCAGCTGACCCTCATGTCAGCTTCTCAGCTGCCCTGGTCCACAGGCTTAGAGGGTAAAAGGAGGAAAGCTAGCGGAGCACTAGACAATGGGAATGTGCCTGGATTCCAGAAAAGGATTTCTCAAAAGGGTCATGAAGATCAAGCCAGATTGTGTACTCTGTGGGCATGAAGGGATTCGTCCAAGCCTAAGTGATGCCTGAACCCACGAGGTTGTTGTTATTATGAAATTATAGACTCCAGACTCCCTTCACACAAAGCCTTTTCCAGGGACATCAGATTTGCCAGCTGAGCACAGGGGTGGCAGGTGCCAAACTTGTCAACGGTCTCGGCCATGCAGCCAGCAACGCAGCCCGGCCTCCCCTGCCCTCTGCCGCCGCCCTAGACTTGCCTGGACTTGGGGAGTCAGGCAACCAAGCAACCGCCTCGGTTTGGGGCTGAGGGGTTTCCTGGACTTGGATCCGCCCTCCGCCTGCCCCTCCACCTGCCCCTCCGCCCTGCCTGGCATCCCAGAGTCTGTGCGGGAGCAGCTGGGGACCAGGCTTAAGCAACAGGAGTGCATTTCCCTCATCCGCCTCATGGGTGTCCGGCAGCTGGTTTGTCTGGGTCTGAGGTTCCCTGAGTTCATAGGTGCGTGCAAGGCTCACTAGCACCCATCTCAGGCCACCGCTTTTTACACATCTCTCACCTGTACTCTGAGCCACTGTTCCCTCTCTTACCCTAGGGCCTGGCAGACATAAACCAACTCACGTGCAGCCCCGTCCTGCGCCTCTGTCCAGAGTTCTGAAACTTTGTGTATGCAGTGTGACATGACCGTTTCTCGTAATCCCGGAGTACTTGTGGGTTCACCCAGGTATTCATTCAATAAATATCTTTATAAGTCAGTTTTGACTATATGCTCAACCACTCCAAAACTTAGCGGTTTAAAATAAAAATAAGGCAGGTGGAGTGGCTCACGCCTATAATCCCAGCAATTTGGGAGGCCAGGGTGGGAGAATCACTTGAGCCCAGAAGATCGAGGTCAGCCTGGGCAACATAGTGAGGGTTTGTCTCTACAGAAAAAAAAAAATCTAAAAATTAACCAGGCGTGGTGGTGTGCACCTGTAGTCCCAGTTACTCGGGAGGCTAAGACAGAAGGATTGCCTGAGCCCAGGAGGTCGAGGCTGGGGTGAGCCATGATCATGTCATGGCACATTAATACCCTGACTCAAAAATAAAAATAAATAAAAATTTAATCCTTTCTTGTAAATTCCACGTGTTGCCTGGACTGTTCTGGTCTGGACCGAGTCTGCTGACCTGGCGTGGCAGGGCTGGGTGATCCAAGATGACCTCCCTCCTTCCTCTAGTAATTGGCAGTTGTTGGCTGGGGCACCTCAGTTTTCTCCATGCAATCACCCAGCACGTTAGCTCAGGCTTATTTGAATGGTGGACACAGCGCTCCAAGCTCACAAGAGTAGGCAGGTTCCAAAACTCAAGATCTTTTTCCAAGTCTAGGCCACATTTTCCAGTGTTCCATTGTCCAAAGTCCATTGCGTGCATAAGCTTAGAGCCAGTGTTAGCAGCCCTGTGCACAAGCAGAATTATTGTGGCCATTTTTTAAAGCAACCCACCACTTCTCCAATTTCCCTGCATCCATAAAGCACGGTAAAGCTGCAGAGGATGGGCTGACCCTCTGGTGAACCCACAGAGAAATGACTGGACCCCGAGAGCTGTTTTCCACTGAGAGTCCCTGTGGCCACTGCCGCCACCACCTTCCTAATGATCCTAGGACCAGGTAAAAGTCTCCTTGAACTCTTCCTCCCAACATTCAGGGCCACACTTCCTGCTCTTGCTGAATAGCAGAACTATTTTTTTTTTTCACTTCTAAATGAACAAAAATCCTTCTTAGTTGTAAGCCTTTTCGACCTCTTCAGCAGTAATTTTTTGAGTTGGGTGTGGCTGGGCAATGAGTTCTCATTACTTTCTGGACGGATGCAGGGGGACCCTGGAGTGAGTTGGCTCTCTGGTTCCCAACTCTCCAGAGAGGAAGACAGTTCAGGGGGCACCTGCGAGGGGCCAGGTGCTTACACCAATCTCCCTTTAATACTCATAACATCTGTCCCTGATAGTGTCATCAGCTCCATTTCATGGAGAAGGAAGCCGTACGTGGAGAGTGTGTATGAGTCTGTTTTACATAGTTATAAAGAAATATCTGAGCCTGGGAAACTTATATTAAAAAGTAGTTTATTTTAGCTCCTGGTTCTGCATGGCACCCACATCTCCTGGGCTTCTGGCGAGGCCTTGGGAAGCCACAGTCATGACAGAAGGCGGAGAGGGTGCAGGCATGTCCCATGGCAAGAGGGGAAGCGAGAGGGAAGGAGGCGTGGGCTCTTTAAACAACCAGCTCTTGCAAACTAATCAAGCAAGAACTCACTCATCACCAGGCGGTGGGCACTGGGTCATTCATAAAGGACCCACCCCGATGCAAGCACCTCCTATCAGGCCCCACCTCCAACACAGGGACAACATTTCAGCATGAGATTTGGAGAGACAGACGTCCAGACAAGGTCAGGGAGATGATGTGTCTTGGACAAAAATTACAGGGTGACCAAAGTCACAGATGACAGGCTGCAGAGAAGAACTCGGACCCCCAAAGCTGAGTTCCTTCCAGCACATCTCAGCCCCTCAGCGCTGCTAAGCGTTGATTCAGGGCCTGGATGCAGGGCTTCCATTCCAGCCCCAGGTGGCCCCAAGATGCTTGCTGGTCCTCTCTGAGCCTCTGTTGTCTCCCTGTGTCAGGAAGGTCCCCAGGAACACCTGCACCTGCTAACCCAGGCTCAATGAACTTAGGGCCAACCTCCTGCCTGCCCACCCTGCAGGGAGGAAGGATAGATGGTGTCTTGGGAGTGATCTTGACAGTGTCTTGCAAATCTTTAAATACATGTCTCCTTTGATCTGGCAGTTCTACTTCTAGAAATTCATGTTAAAGAAATACAAGGGGGCCGGGCTCGGTGGCTCAGCCTGTAATCCCGCGCCTTTGGGAGGCTGAGGTAAGTGGATTGCCTGAGTCCGCGGGTTCGAGACCCGCCTGGGCAAGCGAGACCTCATCTCTACAATAAATCAAAAAATTAGCTGGGCGTGGTAGCGCACGCCTGTA
>CAUYQG010080822.1:0-15089 GCA_963574415.1 Tarsius wallacei | reverse complement strand
CTAACCCTGAATTGTACCGCACATCTTTATAATTAAAAAAATAAATAATAATTAAAAAGATAACAACTCCCTGTACGCAATTTCCATCTTGAATTCTGCTTCCTGGGAAGTCCGAACTGAGACACACCCTTAAGAAAAAAGCAGAGAAGGACCCTGTGTCCCTGACACCATGGAGCTGCCATGTCCGCCATGTTCATTTTGCACCCAGACTGTGATGTGAGAAAGAAACTTCTTTCTGGCCATGGCCATTTCCAGTCTGTTGCTGCACCAGAATCTACATCCTAAGCACTTGCTGGAGGCTGCACAGGGGTGGTTTGCACAGAGTAGGTGGTTGCATTTGATGAGCTCTCATGGTCTTTCTAGCCGGGATTTTCCAGGATTCCAGGTTCTGTGGACACAGCATAGTGAGCGGGCATCCCCACATCTGTCTGGGCACTACTAAAAAATTCTTGTTTGGGGGTTTTATTCAAGACCTCCAAAATCTTTGTCATGATGTGGCCAGCTGGGCAGACTCTGCAGATGGCATTTGAATTCACTGGCATGGGAGAGACTCGGCGAACTTTGATTAGGGGATTTAGTTCAACTCAACTCAGAATGTCTGTTATCTTTCTGGGCTTCAGTTTCCTCATGTCTGAAACAGAACTAAATTATTGAAAAGTTATTTGTGCTTTGCCTGCCACAGAAAGTTGCACGAGGCCAGATTGAGCCCAGATGAGGGGCTTTGAAAGGCCAGGAGCACTGTCTAAGTATGCAAGGTGCTATTATCATTATTGGTATTGACCTTAAAAGGCTGTTTTGATCACAGGTTGTGCGAACTGATACTTGGCAGTTGGTGCCCCCAAAGCCCTCCCAGGGGCCATGTTACGGGGGGATTTTCTACCAAATGCGGTTCTCTTTCAAAGTTTTGTTTTGTTTTGAAACCAGAGAGCCAGTGAGGAGCCTTGGTTAATCCTGGTTGCGAGCTGAGTAACTCAACCAGCTGAGCGTGGGGCAGCCCTTTTATCTAGGCCTGAACCTTTGGATGACCTGGGAAGAGAAACTCTTTCAGTTCCTAAGACAGCTGGCCACGGTTGACCAAATGTGAGCTACAGGTGGTGTCCTGCAGTTCCCAGAAGTCTGCACTCAGCTGAGCCAAACTCTCTGACTTTGTCTTTTTTTTTTTAAAATCTCTGAACTTTTTATTGGCCTCCTGCTCCCCAAAGGGTACTCTGTTCCCACTGCCTCAGCATCTCAGAACTTTGGTGTCGTGGGTCTCAGACTCTGCTTTGTCACCCACTCTCCTGCAGGTGGTCTTTTGGATGGTCTGAATGGAGCTGCTTCTGGAAGTCCAGGGCATCACCGAGACGGAAGTCCTTCCCTTCTTCCAGTGGGCAGCGGGAGGTGGTGATCTCAGCCTCCAGCTTGGCCTTGATGTTCAGCAGGGCCTTGGATTCCTGGGCCTGGTGCTGGCCCTCTGCCTGGGTCTGTGCCAGCTCAGACTCCAAGGGCAGCAGGGCCCCCTTGAGCTGTCCCATCTGCTTGGTATAGCAGGCCTCCACCTCCCTCAGGCTGTTCTCCAAGCTGGCTTTCAGATTTCTCATCGAGTCCAGGTCAGTCTCCAAGGACTGGATTGTACGTTCAGCTCTATGAGCATCATCTCGGCAGCTGCGATCTCAGCGGGCTGTGTGGTGACCACTGTGGTGCCTCCTTAGTCTGAGGGGACCAGTATTTGTCCAGCACTTCTTGGTTCCTCTGAGCCAGTTCATCATACTGGGCCCGGATGTCTGCCATGATCTTGCTGAGGTCCTGAGATTTGGGACGTCTACTTGCACGGTCAACCCGGAGCTGGCAGTCTGGGCTTGTAGGCCTTTCACTTCCTCTTTGTGGTTCTTCTTCAGGAAGGGGCAGCTCCTCCTGGATAGTCTCCATCTGTCGCCAGTGGCAGCCAGGTGACACTTGTGTCATTGATGATCCGACGGAGCCCACAGATGTCGTTCTCTACCGACGGGCACATGGCCAACTCTGTCTCATCTGGACTCTAAGGCCATCAGCAGCAAGACAGACATCGTCCATAGAATTTGCGAAGATCTGAGTCCTTGGGTCCTTGAAGTCATGCCCCCAGTCTCTGACCCGGGGTCCCTTCTTCTCCAGGGGTTCCCAGGTTTTGCTCTCCAGCCTCTGATTCTCAGTCTTCAGACTCCTCACCCTGTCCAGGTTGGAGGCCAGGTGGTCATTCAGGTCTCGCACGACCTCTTCCTCACTCTGGATGCCCTCCCCCACCCCAGTCATCCCTGTGGCCAGGCCTCCCAGACCCCTAGCCGGTCTGGAAGCTGGTGGAGTGGGACACGGAGATACAGGAGCCCCAGCCCCTGGTGTCCGTATAGACACTGGCTGAGCTCCTGGCGAGCTGGGCGCTGGCTGTCTGGATGGAGTCCAGGGACCATTTGCTGGTGGAGAAGGTGGCGGAGTGAGTGGTAAAGCTCATGGTGTCTGTGGAGGAGAGTGAGACGGCAAGAACTTCTCTGCCTTTGTCTCGATGTACTTTCTTTGGGGTGACTGTGGAGGACGGAGAGGGGAGGAGACGAAAAGGGGAGGGACAGGGGATCACAGCATATTGGAGTTGGTGGGACCTTAGAGCCACTGAATCCAACTAACCTTCATATGGCTAATCCTGACACAAGGCCCAGAGAGGGTTAGAATCTTGCCTAACCTCACACAGAAAATTAGGAGACAGCTAGGAGCAGAACACAGGACTTGGTGAACCACCCTACAGAGGCTGTTGACTGCAGCTTCCTGAGGTCTCAGCTGAGTTGGAGTGTGGGGGAGAAAGGGTAGACCCAACTTTATGTCTCAGTAACTAGTTCCTCCCTCTGGTGTTGCTAGATCTTGTAGGATGAGTTTCTTCTGAGATGTAGCCACAGGCAGTGACCCAGTTGACCCTGGCGCTGACCCTACTTTGAAATGCAATGGACAGTTGATGAGGGTCTGATGCCTCTGCCTCTCCACGGGCTGCTCCCACCACCGTCTAAAATTCCTCCATGCATACCCCTCTTCAGGGTTGCCTTCTAGGATGCCACCATTTGAAACGTAAATATCCCGGGGCGCAGAAACATGTTTCTGTCTACCCTGGCTGAGTGTCTCAGGATCTCAGCAGGGCCTGAGTATCAAGCTGAGTGCATTTGGGGGTGGGGTGACGGGAGGGAGTATGGATGGGAAGGCCTGGGTCGTGGGAGACAGACTTTTCTCACTGCACCACTCTGATGGCTCTGTGGGCCTGGCCTTGCCTGGGTGAGGGGCGCTTCCCCATCTCGCCTGGCCATCTCGACCTGACCTCTACCTTTGTCTCGGTTACCTGGGGAGGCCAGGCTTGCCTCACAGGTGGGCCTCCCTCTGACGGACTCCTCCTCCCACAGACACGAGGCAGGGGGCTGAGGTTGGGAGGGGTGGGAGGCCACACCTGAGAGCAGGAGCTGCTGGAACAAGCACCCAGGCAGAAGGCCAGGTGCCCCTTCGGGCCATTTCTGGGACATGAAAAGGCTCTTAAGGGTCTTACATTTGCGACCTTAAGGTGGCTCTGGCCAGAGAGCAGAGGTGAGGCTCCGTGGCTACGATGGCCATGGGAAGGCTTGGGGAGAGGTATTTGCAAGGGCAAGGAAGGCCCTCTCTTCTTTGTGTGATTTCAGAGGAAAAGAATATTCTCACCAAAGGATCTGCATTTCTTTGGAAAAATAGGGCCTGACAAAAATAGCTGCCTTTCCCTCCGATGTCTGAACCTCTTGAGAGAATCCTCAGAGGCAGACCCAAATGAAGAGAAGGGATTATTGCAGAAGTGTGGGCAGGGTTCAGGAACAAGCAATGGCGGCACCCTAAGACCAGTGACTGCCAGAAGTACTCACCTCTTCCAGGGATGCAAGGAGAGAGGAGGGACTCGAGTGGGTGAGGCTGGAGCCGTGGCGAGGTCATCTTGGCAGGCAGGAAGGAGATATTTTCTTAGCCCAGACCCAGAAAGAAGGGAAAAGGGAAGGGAAGGAAGAAAGAGCAGGAGAAAAGTGCAGCAAAAGCCACCGAGGGAATAAATGAGACACAGAGACCAGCTCCCATGGGGCCCCCAGCATATGGGTCTCCCCATCCCCTCCTGGCTCCCTTCCTGCAGGTCTCCAGTGCCAGACTGGGTGTAGCTCGGTGGGGTCAGCCAGTCCTGCTTCAAGTCTCTCTCTGCCTGTTTCAAGGTGTGCACTGGAGCTTGCCATGAAAAAGCCTCGGTTTCCTTACCTGTAAAATGAGAATAACAACCCCCTCATTTGCTTGTGGTGAGGTTAAATCAAGTAAGGCATCTGTGGAGCTTGCTAGCATGCCTGGAACAAAACGTAAAAACAATACGTGCTCAGAAAAAACAAAATCAAGGAACTTAAATAGACATTTTGCCAAGGAAGATATACAAATGGCCAGTAAGCACATGGAAATATACTCAGTATTATTTTGTTTTATTTTTTTCTTTATTTCAATGGCTTTAGGAGGTACAAGCAGTTTCTGGTCTGTGTTTCAAGTGCGTCCACCACCCCATCTGGGCACATTGTAACCGACAGGCGATTTTTTTCATCCCTCCACCCCTTCCCCCTCACCTCCTTCTGAGTCTCCAGTGTCCATTATACAATTCTCTATGTCTTTGCAGATCCTTAGTTTAGTTCCCATTTGTAGATGAGAACAAGTGGTGTCTGGTTTTCTGTCCCTGAGTTAGTTCACTTAGGATGATGTTCTCCAATTCCATCCAAGTTGCTGCAAAAGACGTTATTTCATTCTTTTTGATAGCTGAATAGTATGCCCTAGTGTATATGTACATTTTCATCACCCACTGGCTGGTTGATGGGCATTTATGTTGGCTCCGTATCTTTGTAATTATGAATTGTGCTACTTGAATATGCGGGTACAGGTGTCCTTTTTATATACAACAAATCCCCTACATACGAACCTTCAATGTACAAACTTTAACAATGCACACCTGTTGGAGAGAAATAATACATTTAAAAAAACACAGGTGGCCGGGCTTGGTGGCTCAGCCTGTAATCCCGCGCTTTGGGAGGCCGAGGTGTGTGAATTGCTTGAGCCCGCAGGTTCGAGACCCGCCTGGGCAACTTGGCGAGACCTCATCTCTAGAATAAATCAAAAAAAAAAAATTAGCTGGGCGTAGTAGCGTGCGCCTGTAGTTCCAGCTACTTGGAAGGCTGAGGCGGAAGGATCGCCAGAGCCCAGCAGGTCGAGGCTGCAGCAGCCGGGAGCGGCCACTGTACTCCAGTCTGGGTGACAGAGTGAGACTCCAACTCAAAAAAAAAAAAAAAAAAGAAGAAGAATGTTTTGAGGAGACAAAGAAATTAACACTGATTTAATTATTCTAAGAGATGTGATCTCATAAATGCAAGTGTTGAATGCCATTGTACACAAATCTTTTAAAGATCAATTTTAAAAGCAATATCATATGTCTTTTCATTGTGGAAGCACAAACACACATCCACAAGATGCATTTAAAAACCATATGTGCTAATGTTACTCAAACAAGCACTTTGCCTGTGACATCATCAAATCCGAAATAAGAAAAAAGCTACGTCTCAATACCTTAGATGGAACTGAAGCTGCATGCTAGAAAGCTGTAAGTACATGTCAAGATCTGATGTCAGTCATGTGAAAAATTCTAATAAAATAATTATGGTCATCTGACTATCTTACCTATATTCATAGCACTTTCTATCTTTAAGTTGACTGAACACCTGTTTTTGGCTCTTTACGTTTGGTTGGTGGGTTATTAACTTAGATTCCAAGGCATCTTATGTTGGGCACCTAATACATGGGCTTAGGTAGACCCAATTTCAATTCCTACCTCTTCTACTCACTAGCTCTGTGACCTAGGCTTTTGGCATGTTGTGCAAATCTCTTCAGTCTATAGTTTCTGCCCATCAGTTTCTATAAACCATTTAGCATAATACATATATTAATAGTGTCCAGTAAGCAATAGCTGTTAGAGTTATTCTTTAAACTAGGACTTACATTTTCTAGTATATTTTAGATTTTAATTGCTACATTTTGTATTTTCTTTAGATTCATTGATTTTAAGCATGATAGATTTTAATACCATAACTTACACTTATTATTTCAGCCTACTGGTAGCTTAAAAAGATACTTCAGAATACCCAGGAAATTGGATGAGGTCATTGAAACAGCAATGTTTTTGAGACTTTATGAAGGATATGAGTCTAGAGACTGGAAGATTATTTATTTCTTGTTCTTAATTTAAAAAAAAAATTGTGATGGGAAGGCCAAGCCCATAAGGCATATCTGCATGTACTCCCTTTAGTTAACTTAGCAAAGGTTAATAGGCAAATTATAAATGTTAAACAGTCTAATTAGCCTTAAAGACTGTCAGTATTTTAATGTTGCCATGATTTATAAATAAAAGAACAAAAGTAATATGCATTATCTTACATGCATTTGCATGACTTATCCTGGTTCCAGTCTGCTTTCAGGGTCACAGTTAATTATGGTTATGAGATTTATGCATGAAGCCATCCCTACTTAGGGCTTGTTTCAGAGGAAATTATATGTTCCCAGTCTTCTGATTTCTAACTATATGAAGGAGGATCCCCCAAAACCTAGATTTATTTATAAAGTATATGTGTTTACACTTACTTATTTAGACTTCCGTCACCTTCAGAATACTCTCTGCTTGATGCAATGCACCTATTGAGATGCCTTTTATTTTCTTTTTCTTTTGCTTTCTTTTTTTTCTTTTAAAGATGTGGGGTACAGATCAGGGTTAGGTATACAAATGTTCATTATGCAGGTACCCTTGCTGATGAGGTATGCCCCTCCCTCCCATGGCAGTGAGATGCTTTTTCCATTGCTCAAAATGCTTTTGAACTCATCAGTTTTGATGCCTTTTAGTGCTTCTGCCATTTATTGTTTCACCTATTCTACATTGGCAAAATGTTTCCCTTTGAGGACTCTTTTCATCTGGAAAAAAAAAGCCACTTGGGTTGAGATCAGGCGAATAGTGATGGTGAGGCATGGGAGTCATGTTTTTGGTCAAAAACTGTGAAAAACTCAGTATGGTGCACTGTAAAATCACTCACCCTAACATTATAAAATGGGCAAACATGTTGAAAGATTCTCCAAAAAAAAAATTCACTGAAATCGGATGCAGTTTCTCACAACAATGTCAGCTGGTACACTTGATACCAATGGGTTTCTAGAACCTTAACCCACAGGGAAAGACTTTACTACAAGGGGCACATCCTCCAAAAAGCAATTCCATAATTTTGGGGCCCTACCTCATATATTCTAGTCCTTTACATGTATGTCAATGATTTAATTACACTTTTTCATATATTTTTTTTAAATAATGGCAGTGCCAATATCTTCATCTCCCATTCATCTACCCATCTGTCCATCCATCCATGCATTTGACCACATTGTTCACTGAATGTCTTAAGGTTAGAGTTGATGCTTTTAAACAAAGAGCAATAAGGCATAGCCTCTGCATATCAGTGATATATTTTAATAATTCCTATTACTAGAAGCTCTGTGCTTATGATTTGTTGGTTGTATCCAAAACAGATGTTTTACATTTAAATTTTTGGGTGATGACGCTGAGATTTTTAGTTAGATGACTATAAAGCAATGCATTAAAGCATCCACTATTTTCACATACCTAGCAATTATGGATAACATATAAAAAACAGAAAACCAAACATGGCACTCTTAGGCTCCAATACATGACAAACATTCTATAGGCAAGAAACTGAGCAGAAAAACAAAGGAGCTAATGAGTTGATGCTGCTGGGAAAGTATAGCAGAACTGAGCAGCGAGCTGTCAGAAGGCCCCATAGCAAAGTCTTTGCTCAAAACCTCTTATGAATTGGCATTCTTTCCTTCTGCAGAGTAAATGCTCTATGAACTAATGTTATGAAACGTCAGTGTATTTTGGACCCTTCATTAAATGCCTATACTTTCTTGGATTTTTTTTATTGGAAAATTTAGTTTATTTAGAAAGTGAATGAGAGAGAGTGAGAGAGAGAGAGAGAGAGAGAGAGAGAGAGAGAGAGGGAGGAGTCACCTCCCCAAGGGAGGGGAGGGGACCAAAACTAGGAAACATGGCAGCCATAACTCAAAGAACTACATGGCTACACCAAAGTTTAGCAAAGCAATGGCTTTTCTTGGATGTTATGTTTCAGAACATTGATATGTTGTTAGCAACACCAATAATGAATATATCAATAATAAATACTTTGTTCAGTACTTTAATGATACGTACATATAAGCAGCTGCATAGAAGAAAAAGGAGGAGGAGGAAGAGGAGGAGGAGGAGGAGGAGGAGAAGTCGTCGTCATAGGGCTCTCAGGGTAAAATATTTGACCTGGGTCCTGACACATAGCAAACAGTAAATGGTGGTTGCTGTTTTCTCCCATAGTTGCTGGGAGTCTGTCTTGATAGTTTTGATCATTTTTCATTTAAAACAATCTAGGCTATATGAGTGTTTTTAATTAAATAAATCTGTATTAATATCTGTTATTTACCACCTAATACAACTCAACAGAACTAGCCCCCAATTACTATGTAGCATTAAACTGTTAAACTAGACAAAGCTTACAAGCATGAGTATGATAAACAGCACAATCATGTTATTTTCCTCATGTCAGTACATATTTAATTCCCTCAAATGTTAAAATAAGTTACTACTTTATAATATATAGTGTTATAGGGACTGCTTTAGAATAAATGGATAAAGCTGAATGTTTCCATCTAATGACTGAAATAAAAAATTTTAGTATCATTTTTAATGTTCTGCAGAAACTGAAGTGACTTAAATGCAACTTTCTTTTCAAGAATATGAGATTACCATTTAATCAACAATTATTTAAAATGTGCACATGCAATGTACATAGCATGTATTTGCAATGTTATATTTATTTCAGTGAAATGCTCTAAGATTGGATAATATTGCAAATACAGTTTTTACTATTAAATTTGCACTTCATTTTCCTAAAAATGTAAACATTAAGTTATGTAGGGGCAATTATCAGAGCTCTAACACCCTTTTTTCAATAGAATGCATATTTGATTTTAGAAAAGAAAATCACCAAGAATAATTGAAAGTGCATAATTCAAGTATAATTTCTTCTGTGTCCTTTTCCTCAGGGCTACTCTGTCCTTTGCTTAACCCAATTTAATTCCTATATTCAAACCTTATTATATAAGAGTCAGGACATTAGGACCTTAAGCAGCATTGCCAAGATACATTAGCAAACTTATTCATTAAAATAACAGATTCTAACATTGTCTTTAAAACAATAACATCTCCATTAAATTTAGGCTCTGTGTGTGTGTGTATTTGTATGGGGAGGGGTAGAGATTTTTTTCCCTACTAAAATAATCTGAGATTCAGCCTGCAGTTCTGTAATTTCGAGGTGTTGCTGTGTTACGAGGTTACCTAAGGCTCCTCATATCTTAGGAAATTGGTCCTTTTCTGAGATTTTAAAAATTAATTTCCAAGTTCTCCTCCAATCTTTGCCACCTATGTTAACTTCCTTCTTATCAAACACACAACTCCCTAAGGTCTGTTAGTAAAACTGTTACTTGTATGCAGGTCAAAGCAGCTGTTTTCTAAGTGAGCTGACAGCTACCTGTCATACCTCATTTAGTTGTCTGCTCTTGGACTTCTCTCCTAAGCCTGATAGATAAGATTGAAACTGTATCCCAGAGGGCCAGAGAATCTCCAAGTTTAGAGGGAGAGGTGAGGCAACCTAATAGCTGTCACTCTCTGGTGGTGAAATTAAGAGTGGACGACAAACTTAGATAAGAAATAGAGCTCTGTAAGACCAATCAATACAATCCACCCCTTTACCAACTATAGACATATTTAGTCCAGAGACAATTTATTTGCTGTAGCAGTTTATTTATTCATTCAGGAAATTTCAACGCTGTACCTGATGTTCACCACATACTTTGCTGGGTGCTGAGCATACATCCATTTGTAAGACAGTTTTTGCTGTCACAGAGCTCACTGTCTAACAACAAAGACAGACTTGAAAACAAGTATATGCAGTAGGTATCAAAAGCTCTGTATTAAGGGCGTAGACACACAACCAAGGAATCGTGATTGTTTGTGCTTGGGAAGATTGGGAAAGACTCCACAGAGCAAGAAGCTTTGGAACTGAAAGAGAAGTTGGAATAATTAAGAAATCACAAAACAGTGTTGTCAAAATGCCTGGGGGAGAAAATCCCCCTAATTAGCCATTGCATGTCTTGGAGTATGCAACAGACCAGGAGGTGCTGCTTATCTCCCTTTTTGATTATACTTAGAATAAGGCTGAAAGAGAAAGAAAATGCAAGTTCTAACACAATACCAGCTAAGAGTAGGCACTGGTTGCGTATTCCTTCATTGAAATATTTGGGACCAGAAGTATTTGGGTTTAGGATTTTTTTCAGGTTTTGGAATATTTGCATTATACTTGCTGGTTGAGCCTCCCTTGTCCAAAATCTGAAATCCAAAAATCATCAATGAGCATTTCCTTTGAGTATCATATTTGCACTGAAAAAGTTTTGGATTTTAGTGCATTTCATATTTTGGATTACAGATTCTCAACCTGTACTGCATATAGTTGCTGGCTAAAAGAATACATTTGCATGTGCATATATTTTAAAGAGTATAGGGAAGAATATTGTTTTATTGCCATGAGAAGCTGAAGTATTCCTGTCTCGATGTAAGCATTTATGCTTAGTATTCTGATTCAGGCATTTTTTCTTATGTTAGTGGAGTGGAACCAAAATGAATTTATATATTAACTGCTCATTTAGGGATGTTAACCAAAACTTTCAAAGTACTATGAAGCAGTTCTGGTTTTTTAAAAAATTTCATCCACATTCCAGTGGAAAGTCAGCCTGTTTTCTTTCCCTTTTTTTCACATAGTTTTATTAGTGCTATCAAATTTAATGACTGTTCTGCCCTTTTTTGCTGTCATACTATAATGACTTCAAATCTATATATGCTGATTTAGCTTTGAAAACAAGTTGGAAGAAAAAGTAAATTACATTCCAGCAGATCCTCCTTATGTTTGTATCATTTATTTTTTTCTGCTTGTATCCTCCAGTAAGCAGTTAAGTGCTTTGTAGAAACCCAAAGCTAAAGAAGCCTGCTGTACTAGCAATACCCCTCTGTTTGTTATAGTTCAGCTGCCTTGTGTCCAGGGCCAACTTCTTGGGTGTCCCATGCAGTCACAAAAAGTTTTGCTCTTTGAAGGGTTCTGCACTTGACTTAATGTTCTGCTGCTGCCATCTTGAAATTATTGGTAATATTTGGACAAGGGACTCTGCAGTTTCACTTGACACAGGGCTGTGCAAATCACATAGCCAGACCTCCATATATCAAGAAGAACATGAATGTTTCTGTTCTGACTCAATGTAAAGGGTAACATAATAATGAAAGCCTCTTAAAACTTCCTTTAAGCATCCTCTGTGTCCTTGAGTAAGGAAGCCATGTTGAGCCCCACTCTAAGTTAAATGTCCCTCATTGTAGCTTGCTGTGTCTCTGTTTGTTAGTGTTGGCTGAGCTTTGACCAGTGGTCCATTCTCAGTTCTTGTCTTTCCAAACTGTTCCTCTGTACTCTCTTCACTTGACTTCTAGTACACTACGCTGTCTTTATTTTTTTTCTCACTTCATTTGTATCTCCTTTATAGTTTCCTTTTCTGGTTCTTCCTTCTCTCCCCAGGCTCCTAAAATTAGAATGCACTGGTGTGAGTGGAAGGTAGGGCCTTGTAGACCATTCTGAAAACTGGTTTTCCCTCTGAATAAAATAGTTCCTCTGAATAAAATAAAGTTGGCCATGTCAACTTCTCCATATTCATTCCTTCCTAGATTTAAATGCCATCTATATACCAACCACTCCCAAATATTTATCTGTTTACATGTCATCTCTACTGGGAAGTGTAATAAGCATTGCACACTTAATATGACCAAACTGAATTCCTGAACTGGTCCCTCAAATGTATTCTGTTCAGACTTTTGCATTTCAGTTGGTAGAAATCCTAGTCCAATTGCTTAGGTTAAAGAAAAAATTACTTTCAATCGTATCTTTCTGTCATGCTATTGGGAATCCTGTTGGTTCTTTGTTCAAAATATAGAATCTGAATTTACCACCTCTCACAGTTTCTCTGTCTCTGGAATTCTTGGCCCAGCAGCCAGAGAATTCCTATGAAAATAAATCAAACTCTGCAGTGGCTTCCTGTTTTATTCAGAGGAAAAGCCAGTTTTCAGAATGGTCTACAAGGCCCTACCTGATCTGACCTCCCTTCCATTCACACTTTGCTCATTTCCTTTCTTGGTCTTCTCTCTCTTTGCATACTGGTTTCAGCCATACTGGTCCCTTGCTGAGTTTTCAGTCATGGAGATATACTGTCTTCTATGTCTAGACTGTTCCTTCTCTATTGTGACATCTCCACTTGAATCGCATCCCGTGGCATGACCACGGTTCACCGCCAGCTCAACCTCCTAGACTCAAGAGAGCCTGCCTCCTCAGACTTCTGAGTAGCTAGGAATGCAGGTGTGCACAACACATCTGGCTACTTTTTTTATTTTTTTGTGGAGATGAGGTCTCACTATGTTGCCCAGGCTGTTCTTCTGGGCTTAAGCAGTCATCTCACCTTGGCCTCCTGAAGTGCTGGGTTGTAGGCATGAGCTACCATGCCTGGCCTGAAACTGTTTCTAATTAAAATAGGTGAATCTTTAATAAGAATATCAGTTGACTTTGAAATACATGCAACGGTCTTTTCTCAAGAGCTAGAAATAATTTCAATTACGTGATATATTTTAAATGTAGAAAAATTAATCCACGAGCACCTTTTCACTTTATTCCTTAATATTGTAGTCCATTCAGCGGTTACCTTGTCCCTGTTTTAAAATTGCCTAAATTGTTCAAATCAAAAGTGGGAAAGGCTTTTATGTGAGACAAAATAAATTGGCATGTCTTTGTTGAGATAGCTTTTAAAATATAGTTTATTATTTTAGCTGAATATACTGGATATTGCCAGATTCTCCCATTGTTTTTGCTTTTCTCTGGTGTAGAAATTTGATACCTTTGAAGGTTAGCTGAATTAAGGTTCCTAAAAAACATAGGGAGTGGCCATTGCCTAGCCATTGCGGCCATTGCCAGACCATCACCGCCATTGCCTTGCTAAGATAGAGTGTGGTCATGTGCTCTTTGAGCTATGGCCAGGCCATGTTTCCTGGCTTTGGCCCCCTCCCCTACCTTGGGGAGGTGAATCCCCTCTTTATTTCTCTCTCTAATTTACTTTCTAAATAAAATATATTTTCTAATCTTAAAAAAAAAACATAGGGAATAACTGAAACGTATGGAGTCTCCATTCCATAACTATTTAGTCATGCATTACATCATATAAATAAGTCTACCCCCAGAGATGTCATTCAAGTAAACATAATGAGAAAGTTTTATGATTGTTAGTGATTTAAAAAGCAGACTTCTAAAACACATTTGTAATTTTTAATTCTGTTCTTTAAAAGTAGTAATTTATTCAATGCTAAATGAGCCTGATTCCATTAGGCATTCCTTTCTTAAAGTATAATTTTTAATTTTGAAAATAATCACATATTACAGATTTTATAAAATAAAGAACAAAAACATTGACCATAGTTTTATCACTGTAACAACCCTTTTCATTTTGCATTATTTTCTTTTTGCATATTTGCCTTTTGCACAGTTTTACTAGGGTGCACAGTTTTTATCCTGCCTTTTTTGCTTAGATGTCATGCCTATTTCTTCACATTGCTATGTGCTCATTAGCACACAAATTTTTCAAGGTTACATAATGGTCCCTGGTGTGGCCATACCATAGTGAACCTAAATATATTCCAGGTGTTGGAGATTTAAGTTGCTTTCGATTTTTAAAAATCATAAATACTGTTATAATGAACACTTTTGTGTGTATTGCTTTTTTGGATCATTTTCTTAGGAAATATTCCCAAAGGTAAAATTCTTGTTTCACACAATGTGACCATAGTAATGACTCTTGATATATTGCCAACCTACTTTCCCAAATGATCAAACCAATTTTCCATCTCCAGCAGTGTAAAAGTGCAGCTTCACTGCACCCTGGCCTGTGATTTCTCATTTCTGTCCCTCTTTTTTGTGGACTTTGTATTGTTAGTATTGAAATACCAGTACTTCATGGAAGTATGGGAGTTTGGAAAGCAGTTTAATATGTCAGAAGCCTGACTCAATGATCTCTCCCAAAGAGAAGGAAGAGAAGAGCTGGTTGGATATGTTTGATTTATTCATGCCTAGAAGGACAGAGGAGTGGTTGTCCGTGGCTTGTTGGATGCATCAGTTGAAGAAATTGATATTTATCCCAAATTAATGTGTGTAATGTGATCTAACTGACCACTTTTATCTTCCCAGGGCTTTATTTTGCTGTTATATTCTGAAACACATTGATTCACAAAAAACACTACATTAATTTCTTTGGTTTTTAAGAATCTAACGTGGCGTAAGAGTCTTGCAATACAGTTTTCTGCTTATTAAACATTTTGGGCTAATCTTACAGAATAACAGAGTTCCATTTTTTTATAATAAAATAATCTATTGCTTAGAAGAGTTAAATTAAGGATTTTAGTTGTTTCTGCAATGGCAGGTTTTGTACTGGTGCTGGCCATCCAATGCTGTAGATAAACTGGCTAGAACTTTCCTCCACATGTAACAGTGAACAGAGGCTTTGGAAAGAAATTCAGTCTTGGAGAGGATCTGAGAAAGATGGAGGGATTCTAGGTTAGCATCATCATAATAGAAACTTGTTATTCTACAGCACTGAATAGTTTCAAAATGTGTTCCCAGTCACTGTCTCACCTGTGAAGTTAATAAAAGAAGAACTGTTCTTTTTTTCTTCTTCTTTTTAATTATAAAGATGTGGGTTACAATTCAGGGTTAGGTATACAAACTTTGATTATGTAGGTACCCTTGTTGATGAGGTATTTCCCTCCCTCCCCTAGCAATTTTCCTCAACTGCCAATCCCACCCCCTCTCCTCTGACAGTTTCCCACTAGGAATTCCCAG
>CAUYQG010080815.1:0-17246 GCA_963574415.1 Tarsius wallacei | reverse complement strand
TCCAAAACTATATGAAAAAATACTCAACATTTTAATTATTGGAGAAGACAAATTATTATTATTATTTTTTTAGTTGGAGTCTCACTCTGTCGCCCAGACTCGACCTGCTGGGCTCCAGCGATCCTTTCACCTCAGCCTTCTGAGTAGCTGGAATTACAGGCGTGCACTACCACGCCCGGCTAATTTTTTATTTATTGTAGAGATGAGGTCTCACCAAGTTGCCCAGGCGGGTCTCGAACCCGTGGACTCAGGCAACCCACTCACCTCAGCCTCCCAAGGCGCAGGATTACAGGCTGAGCCACCGAGCCCAACTGGAAAAGACAAACTAAAATGTGTTACCATTTCATGCCCATGTGCCTGGCAAAAAAAATTAATAACATCAATTATCGGTGAATACATGGGAAAATAGGAACACCCATATATAGTTGATGAGAGTATAAGTTGCTTCACTGACTTTACCAAGTAATTTAGCAATATCTAGTAAGTTGATGATATATCTAACTTGTAATTAGCAATTCTCCTTCTAGGTATATATGGAGATAATCTCTGCATTATATGAGAGATGATGTACAAGGATATAAGATATATGAGAGACACGTACAAGGATTCTTTCAACTATTATTGTAATAATAAAAAACTAATTTAAATTGTGTACTAATAAAATAATGGATAAATATGATGTATTAATATAATGGAATAATTTATTAATCAAAATAAATGAACTAGATTTATATGGATCAACAAGGATAAATCTTGAAACATGATGCTATATCAAGAAGGAACTTATGGATATATTCATACAGAAAAGTATTATTCATATGAATTTAAAAATTGCCCCCAAGCCTGGGCATATTGTCTCCTGCCTGTAATCCTAGCACTTTGAGAGGCTGAAGTGAGAGAACTGCTTGAGCCCGGGAGTTCAAGACCAGTCTAGGCAACATAGAGAGACTTTGTCGCTACAAAAAAAAATTAAGAAACCAGGTGTGGTGGTACACACCCAAGTACTAGCTACTTGGGAGACTGAGGCAGAAGGATCGCCTGAACTCAGAAGTTTGAGGCGTCAGTGAGCCGTGATTGTGCCACTGCATTCCAGCCTGGGCGAGGGTGAGACTCCAATGAAAGAAAAATAAAAAAATTTGCCCCTAAATACTGTGTATTGTTGAGGATGTATACACGTGTTTTTTTAAAAAAGGGTACAAAAACATGAATTGGGAAGGGAAGGCTTCCCAGAAGCTTCATGATAATGCTTATCACTCAAGAGGCAGGGAATTTGGATTGTTAGGTGATGACCCTGAATATATTTTGTTTTTTATAAAAATATATTAAGCAAAAAGAGCAAAATGTTAATACGCGATCAACCTGGGTGGCAGGGGTGCACAGGTAACTGTTATCTATACACTATGGATAGAAATTTGTGCATTGAAGTAGTTTTATATTAAAATTAAAAAAGACAAATATTGTGATAAACATCTTCATATCCCAGCTTTTGTGCTCACTGTTAATTACTACCTCTGGATAGATCTCTTGCAGTGTAATTTCTAGGTTAAAACATAGACACATTTTTCTTTTAATTCATTTTAAGACACACGATATTCATGTTCACTATAGAAACACTAGAACATAGAGATTAAGGAAAAATGCATTCATAATCCAGGGACTACCACTTTTAAGATCTTTTTGGATATAATTCCAGACATTTTCAATGCTTTTATATGTATATCACATATTTAGGGGCATGTGTGTGTGTGTGGATACATACACACACAGACTCATATTACTTTATATAATTGGACCATAAAATGCATACTCCTTTAAATGCTCTACAAGAAAGCTCTGGTGTGGTTAACTGGTGCTCACTCTGGGAAGACTATAAGTACTATAAATCCTGTAAATCTATTTAGCTTCACACTATGTCAAATGTCAGTTCCTACAACCTTCCAACATGTTCCCTGAATGTGAAGGAGTGCAGGTGATGGGGCTTTGACCAAGAACAGCAGGTTTAGGGTATCATTCTTGAAGAAATGACCCTTGAGAATTTTTAAAAATCGGAGTAAATGATTCATCTAGTCACAGATTTTCTGGTTTGTTTTCTGCTCAGGGCACAAAGACATTATAGTGGTGGTGCTTCCTGTGGGAGTTGCTAGGGAGGTGTGCAAATGTAATGTGCGGTTGTTTGGAAAAGCCTGAACTAAGACTCTGTTGTCAGTTGGGTACCACAGGCACAGTGCTTAGACCTACCCATGGCATCCCAAAGATCTGCAAAGAAACACAAACACACAAAAGTACCAAAGTATGAGATGTATGCTAGAAACTGCAATTACTAATGTCAAAAAATAAAATTTTACAAATCAATTCAGAATACACAATAAATCAATTTTGTCTTGGTAATGGAACCCAAGCAGAGTGGGAACAAAAATATGGAGACATTTTGTATACAGTAAGTATTCAATACCATCGACAGGTTCTTGGAAACTGCACTTTACATGAAATGATGTATAATGCAAGCAATTTTTTCATCAACAGTATAGTGAAATTATGTTGAAAAATGAGTTATTCAGGGACCTGCTGTACATCGTTTTGCATAAAGTCACAGTTTCCAAGAAATTGTCAACGACATTGAGGATTTACTGTATATATTTTTTAATCTTTTGAGTTCTGAATTATATAAATATATTCTTTTTCAATTACAGTAAAAATTTGAAAAACTTTCAAAAATATTTTTTGCCAATTATTTTATTCCCTTCCCTCAAAATTAATATGTGATGTGATGTGTGTGGGGCCTCCAAAACTGAGAATGCTAAGATCAGAACAATAGTTTAAAACAGTCCTATTAGTATCTCTATGAGTTTTTGAAGAAAGCCCCACACAAATTTGATTCAAGATACAGAAAGGATTAAATAACTCAAAAGAAGGAAAATTGGGAAAGATTGTCCAGGAGTTCTCCCCTAAAATAGCATTGTCAACTCTTTTATAACTATGTTTTAACCAACATTTTAAATGGGTAATTCTTATGCCAGTTAAACTGTTCTTGTTCATGCAAAAAGGTGTAAGTTCTCCAGTTCATTTTAAAAGATAACTCTGACACCAAAACCTGATGAAGGCAACATAAAAAAAGAGTAACTGCCAATTTCCTGTTTTATTTGAACAGCATAATTTTTTTCATAGCTCCATTGTTCTACTGTATGCTCACCCATTATTGGGAAAGGAACTCAGATGGCTCCATCAGAGACAGTGTGTTCCTGTCTAAATATTTTATACGTAGAACTTTTAGGTACAGATCGGAAAGAAGAACAAAGAGGAAGGAAAAGCAAATTATCAGCTCTAGCCCAAAGTTGGACTTTATTTACTACTATTATAAAGTAGACTATAGAAGTCTTTTCTGTAAAACACACATCACACCATACATGAAACTCACATCTCTATTTGTTTTATATGTTTCTATCCAGCACAAATCTCTGGAGTTGTCTTCAGTATTGGGCTGTTGCTGCCAGTCAGTTTCCATCAGCAAGCAGCCTACTCTTGTTCTCAATCTCTTACCCTCCACTCTGGGCTTTTCTCTCATTTGCTTTCCAGGGATGCCATTCTTTCTCAGTAACTCATCTCACGTCTTCAATGGAGTCCCTTAATCTGGTTCATTTAGTCCTGCTCTCTTAGGCACCCTTCCTGATTTCTTATGAGTAAATCCCATTTGTATATTTTGTTGGTCATTATATTGGGAATATGAGGATTTGAGGCTAGCTACTGTCTAGTCTGGAAGTACCTTGGTAGCACTTAAGTAAACAATGTAAATGTATATTTTACCAAAATTGACTCTTAGATTCTTTGCTGGAAGAGTACCTCTAATCATGAAACGAAAAAATGAGGGGACACTTTTAATGTTTCTATTGTATTTTTATTATGAAAGCAATTCATTGATTTTATTTAGACTAGAATTTCCTACATATAGAATTGTAAACAAAGAAAAAATATATTTCCTCTATTTCAGCCTCACATGCTTCATGTTATACTGTTATTGCTTATTTTTGTCTTTCCCTTGCATTACATCCAGAATAATTAACTGTCTCCATACAATTATTCTTGCTTCTGTATAAAGAATTAGCAGTGGCTCCCATGCATTTTTGAAATTCTATTTCTTATCTTTTATACCACATTACTCTCTCATAACCAATTCTAACTGCAAGTCTATTATGAATTATTTTATGGGCAATTTATTCTTTTCTCTCCAAAGTCTAAGTAGTATTTTTTTTTCTGTTAGCACTACGTGATAAGTGTTCCAATTTATAATTTTTCCAGGAATTCCTATAATGTCCGAAGCATCTGATAAAATACACACGGGATCACAAGCTTCCATTTGCCCCAGTACATTTTCAATTATAGATAGTGGAGTGCTTAGACCTCCTGAGCTCCTAGAACATATATAATCTCCCATAACTACTGCAAATCTCCAGCTGCTTCTATCATCACTCAAGCTGGGGGTCTCAGGTGGATCAGTGTGTGAGATAGCCCATGTGGGATTTTAAACTGTGTTTGTTTAGAATTATAGATTGATGCTTGCCGTCATTGCCTCTTGAACACATTCAAAAAGAATAATAAAAGCTCTAGTAGCCTACTTTATTTTTCCTTCCACCCAACATAACTACTGGAGAGGAAACATCATGGTAGATGTTTGTAGAAATATTACAAACTCAGAGCGAACAGATCTGTATTTGAATACAACTTTTCCACTTATTACATACATGACTTTGGACAAGGTACCTAATGTTTTTGAGTCTAAGCAAAAATGGGGTTGATATTAGAAGCTATGTCAGAGCCAGGATTATTCTGAAGATTGATGAGGTAATGAGGGAGCTAATAAATGGAGTTTCTGATATAGAATAAAGTGTCATGCTCTGACTGGTGTCGAAGTGTACATAAGTTAAGATCCATAGGCCCAGATTTTAAAGGATGGAATGAGGGCCACCTCTTGCTCCTTCCCCCACCAACTTCCCAATTCCATCAATCGCTGTCACTTTCTCCTGCCAGCAATTCCCTGGCTTATACTTGAAGACAAGTCTCTTCTGAAACAGAAAACACATTAATGTGCCTAGGCTGAAGCACAGGGTGGGCTCATTCTCAACACTGCTCTGCTTTGGGCATGTTAAATGGAGAAGACTAACAGGCTATTAGATATAGAAACAGGGAGTTAAGTCTGCTTAAAAATCAACTTTGAGGTCTTGAGCTAAATAAATATTACCAAATAGAAAATAATCCTTTTATTGTAGCACACCTAATATAGTATTCTGCACAAAAGAACAAGAAATTTAGAGACCACTCAAATACCCAGCAATAGAGGATTTGTTACTGAAAATCTTACTTGATGGGATATTATACAGTTTTAATGGTTGTATTTATGAATACTTTTTGGAAATCCAGAAAATATCTAGGTTTTAATGCTCAATTAAAAAAGCAAAATAGAAAACTGAATTACAATTTGATCTCAGCTATGTAAAAAATTAGTTCAGATTTAATACACTAATATATTAACAGTGATTGTCTATGGGTTGTGAGTTTAAGATAATTTTGATTTTCTGAATAATTTTCTATAATTTTAGATTTCCAGTATTTTGTAGCAGAAAAGGTGGTTTATGCCAGAAGATTGACTGAGATTTTATGAGGGGTTTTATAACGTAGCATTATCTGGGAGCGTTCCCTGTGGTTCAGGGTCAACCTGCATCCTGTCACCTTCCAGTGTTATCAGAAGGTCACTTGCCTGGCCTGTAATCAAAGCAAATGAAGGTGGCTAGTCGTCAGAGATATTTTATCGTGGCTAAGCGAAAGCTCAATAAATCACTCTGCTCCACAGCAGAAATCACCTCTCTAGCAACGGGAAAGCTTGTTCTGCTCAGCCTAGGCAGTGCTGAACAAATCACTGCCAACTTCTGGCTCTTCTTATTCCCTCCTCTTCACATGTAATTAATTAGCTTCCTACTTACCAAATAGTATCATAATCCAGGTCTGCTTCCCGAGTTTACCCAAGTTACATGTTTCTCTTACAAGCATTCTTCTGGTTCACTTTCATTGTTGACTAGTCATAACCATTGGGTGTGAGTATTATTTCTAAATTCTTGGAAAACACTGTAATGTCATTAATGTACTGAAAATGGCATTCATTTATTTTCACAATTGGAAAATAATTTATGAAAAAGCACAGAGACTGTTTAAATGTTGTAATGTTGTAAATGTGCCCACTGATGCACTAGCTGTGTGTTTTTAAAGTAATAATCCTGGGAGGCAATCCTATTGCCATTGGCAAAAACATTTTTACATTTCTTATGCCAGCTTGATCCCTTGCCTTATTATCTGGATTCAAAAATTTTTTTGACTGTTTCCAAAATACAAATTGACCCACAGAGGTTATAAAAGCCATTCTGAAAAATCTGCAGCAGGCTCTGGAAACAAGATACATAGAGAAGACAGAGGGATTATTTATCCCAGATTATGACCATTTGCCTGAAACAAGCATCCACTTGGATGAATTAAAAAAAACAGGATTCACAAGTGCTGAAATGTCAGAAACTTACAGGCGCATCTCATCATCACTCAGACCTTGATATAGCCACAGCTTTAGAAAAAACTAGAAGTCACTGAATCCTAGATTGATTCACAGTACACAGCAAATAAAACTTCTTTATGACCCCATGGGAAGGTCCCTATTACCTTCAACCTGTTCAAAAAATTAAGAAGTCTAGGATTTGATGGATTTCATTTGATAAGGACCTACTTTATACCACACAAGATATAAGAAGATATATATTTAGCAAATATGTAGCATTTGATTTTTATAGCAACCATTCATAAATATTGTATCCCCATTTTGCAGGAGATAGGTCCAAAATTCATAGAAGAAAATATTTATTCAAAGTTATTTTGAATAAATGATTGCACTAGAATTTGAGTCCAGTTTTCCCTAGCCCAAGCTTGTTCTACTACTCTGTAAAGTAGAATTCTCATAAGATTTATTGTTGCTTTTTTGGGAAAGGATTTTATATTTTCCATTTGGGTTATAGTGCATCACACAAAGAAAATTTTGTCAGAATAAAATTGGTCCCCTGATAGTATGAGTAATTGTAGTCTTATAGTATCAGAGGAGAAAGTATAGTATCAGAGGAGTCCTATAGTATCGGAGTATGCCCTTGTGTTTCCAAGCACCTCACAAAGGTCACCTTATTAACTTAATGTATTATAAAATATTAGTAATATACTAATACTGTTAATATACTTATACATGTTATAAGTTAGTAAGTTAATATTAGTAATTAGTAGTATTTTAATATTAATAACATCAATATATTTATATAAAATATATAATTGGGGACTAGGAGGCATCTGTATCTCTCAAGAAAGTGACAAGGAATCATTAATGGCTTCTCTGGGAATATTTGCTTTTCTTAGCTAGTTTTGCTCTGAGAAGTGAATGAGAGATGTTAAAAGAGAGTGCCAATTATACACATTCAGTCCATTTGTAGCAATAAACATAATGGATCTGGCACTATTATGTGCAAATTGCAATAAAATGTAAATTATTATGAATTAGAAATTGATGAAGAATTAGGCTAACAAACTTCCTTTTTGTTTTTGTGGGTTATTTTCCTTTTGTGAGATAGGGATAGTGCTTCTCCAAAGCACTATGGCTCACATCCATTCCTTTGTCATATTTACAGCATATGGCATTGATACATATCTACATATATATGTGGACTATATAAACAGGAGACAACTCTTCCTCAAATGAGTATTAATGGTGTCTCCCTTTTCTGTCATTCTAGATTTAATATTGAAGAATTTCCTCTAATTTTAGCAAATAACTTTACTCCGATAGTTTCCTCATGTTTTCCAAGGTGTGATTCCTTTACACAGACAACAGCTGTTTCTATTCTCTATAGACCTGACGCTGCATTCTCTTCTAGGGCAAACATCTTATTGATCATCTTCAGGGTCTGGTCTAAGAAGGGAGGCCAAATGAGACCCCAGGAGTGTGAATATATCACTCCAACAGGAGTGATATATTCACAATTCTTGTGGCTTACTGTGACTCCCTTAGGTCACCCTTTGAGAGTCTGGATATAAGTAAATCTGATTCTGGGTAAACTATACTAGTGAGTGAAGAATTACTATATACATCGCTGAGAAACGAGGGCATATTGGTGATAATAATAAAGTACAATTATTTTTCTCATAATTTTAATGAGAATGTTTTATCATTCCACAGATTTTACAAAATACTTTGCATGTACGTTATCTCATTTTATCTCTGCAGACACATGAATTAGGTGTTGTGATGCTTATTTTGCCATTGAGAAAATTGAGACACTCAGGAAGGTTAGAAAATTTATTTGTAGCCACAGACCATTCAGAGTCACAGTCAGAAGTAGAACCTGGGTCTTATGCCTCCAAAACATGTGCTCTTCCCCAAAGATCACTCTGGCTGTTTGCAAAAGGCTTTAAAGTAGACTTATGAATTTTGTACAGGACTTTTTGAATAAGGTCATAAAATAATAAATTAGTCATTGTAGTACATATTGACAGAGAAAAAAAGTTAGCTTGATTAATAGTCTGCAAGGTTAGTCACTGTGCTTATAGGTCCCTAAGGAAGCATCTATCAAGAGACTTTGGGAACAGAAAATAACTAGTCTAGAAACTCAAGAAAACATGTTAAAATTTCAACCTTATAGACTGTTTATTAGAAGCTTATGCTTGGCTTCCTTACATGTAGCTGAATGGGTAACCGGGATTACCTTTGATCCCCAGTCCACCCATGCTTGTATTTATTGAACACCTGCAATGCACTAGACCCCTGTGCTAACTGTTGGGAATATACCCATGAACAGGACAGATCTCTTTGCTTCTGAATTTCTCTCCCCGTTCCACCAACCAGTCCATTCTCTGCAAAGATCCAGAGTGATCTTTCTAAAATGTAATTCTGACCATGTCCTGTCAGTGTCACCAGGCTGTAGGTTTTCAGAGACAAGAGATCACATCTGTCCAGTTTCCCATTATATCCTTATGATCAATCAATAAAATTCTAATCTTGTAGAAAGTACAAGGTCCTTCACAGCTTGACCCCTGCTTCCCACTTCCAGCTCCAGCTCCCTTTCCCCACCTCTGCTTTCCCATTCTCTGTTCAGAGAATGTTAACTGCCTGCATGCAGACCAAGGCATGCACCAAGTTTTCTCTAATCCTCAGGCCTAAGAAGTGATGCTGCTTTTGCTCTGAGGTCTCAACCACAGCTCTTCCTTCCCCTTTCTTCTTCTGGTAACTTCTGTTTATCCTTCTGCCCCAGTTCAGACCTCACCCTCACTAGAACAGTTCTCAGAACTGTCCTACAGGCTCATCCAGTGCTCTCCTATTTCATTCTGCATTTGCCCTACACAATTATATTGCCTGTTTACTTGTTGATATGCCACCTGAAACAGTAACTAGCACATATCAGGCACTCAGATATTTTTAAAATTGTCTCTTTGTTTATTTTGTGCCATTATAGCAGAATACCCGAGACTGGGTAATTTGTAAAGAACAGACACTTATTGGCTTATAGTTCTGGAGATGGGACGTCTCAGATCAAGGCGCCAGCAGGTTTGGCAATTGTGATGACTGATGGTGCCTTATATGCTGAGTCCTCCTGAGGGAAGGAAGGCTGGATGTTCACGTGTCAGAAGGCAGAAGGGCCGAGAGAGAGAAGGGGACAGAACTTGCCCTTCTATAATGGCATTAATTCCACCCATGAAGACAATTAAATGGCAATTAAATTTCGACATGGGTTTTGGAGGAGACAAACATTCAAACCATAGCAGGACCATTGAACGAATGAATAAATGAAACAATACTGAATAGTTTGTCAGGGCTTTCATTTTGTTTTCTCTGTAACCCAGAATCTGTTACAGTACGGCTCAGAGTGTGTACTAAATATTTTTTAATTAATGCATTAATTTATGAATGAAAGTTTGGCAAACCTCTCTCTCTCTCTCTCTCTCTGCACACACACACACACACACACACACACGTACATGTACCAGGACCCGATATGTTTTATTAGGACCATTCCACCCAAGGCCACTCTCACTTGGTTGACTCTGTGTATTGAACATCTACTGAGGAACATTCTGCATCATACTGGATACTAAGGGAGTTAAAACCATTGAGTGTTCTCATTAAGGATACTGATTACCACAATAATATATATTTAAAACAAATCTGTGACTTTCCTGGTTAGTACCCTCAAGTGGCCTCTTTTTTTTTTTCTCTCCCAGGCTAAAACACAACCTCTTTAGTATGATTTACAGTACTAAACCCTGCAGTCTCCTTCTAGTGTGCCTTTCTGGACCCAGTTATTTCCATTTCCCAATGACCATGCCCTCTGTGACTGCCTTACCAGAGCTTCTGCAATTTTCCACATCTAATCTGTTCCACCAGGCTTCTAATTTTCAGTGGGTTTTTCCTTTTTCTGAAATACCTCTTTTCGGTTTTTATTTAGAGAACTCTTTCTCATTCTTCAAACCCACATTCGAAATGTTGCCTCTTCTGTAATATTGCTCAGGTTATTCCAAGAAGTTTGCCACCCCATTTTCCTTGTACCCATAGAACGTGTACAGACCTCTAGAATAACATTTTCCAAACAGAAGAGTAGTTATTAACATACATGTCCTGGTGACTGAATGGTGCATCTTGATGTTAAAGAACATATCCTTTTCATCTTTGAGATACTCAACCTTTGACATACTTATAGGCACCCAGTAAATGTTTATGCAATAATAAATGTGCAAAAACAAATTTCTTATTTTTATGCCATATATAGTCATATTATAAATAAATTCATAATATCTCAATGGATGTGTCCCATTCTTTTTTGTTGTTATTGTTGCAGTTCAAGTTCCAAACACTAATAATTTCTCAACAGTTTATAATATAATAATAATTAGCAAATTATTGCTTTAGTCACATGTCTGAGACCTCTGCTATTTTACAGTATTCACAATTTGTATTACCTAGTACATAAGCTATAAAATTATATACCAGTACATTTAACAAATATTTAAAAGTATAGTGTAGTTTGTAAAGAAAGAATTTTTCAAATGTGAAGGATCTCAGCTAGCATTCATGTTCTTTGATAAATTCTATGATCTTCAGCAGGCAGAGAACTATATCATTCCTGGAGTGTTAGGTGGAAATAATTCAAAAAAGGTATTTTGCTTCACAATCCCCATCTATATATTGGGATTTCCATTATCTACATGCTTCTTTCCTTGATCAGAATCCTGCCCTAATGATGACTAATGGTACTACAGGGGCAGAAAATGGAGACAGTGAAAGAGTATGAAAACATTTTTAGCTATAAAATTCAAACTGAAAGAGTTGAATGTTTAAAATAGAACACAAATACAACTGAATGCTTAAAACTGAACACAAACATAATTAGTGCTAGAGTGGATCTAGTTTAAACTAAATATAAATGATTTAGTTTAAAATGTTTCATATAAAATATTAATTCTAGGTTGTGAATTTAAGAGTGTTTTTGATAACAAAGATTGAATGGATAAAAGCATAGTTCAAATAAGGCTTAAACGTTTTATATGTGAATTTATAAAACAAGTTATTTAGCATTTTGATGTTTAATATTTATAGTGTAAATCAAATAAATCCAGAGATATACCACATTCTTTTATAAAATGTATTAAACTAATGAGGTTTAAAAATTAAATAGAGTTTAATAGCAAAATTAGTAACAATTGTAGTTGTGAGAAGGACTTAGAATCTGAAAAGAAATAGATTTACTGCACACTTATCTATTTAATATGGTTTTTGTGAATCACCTGGCCCTTGAGAATGTGCAAAGGTAAAGATGCTGGTAGAATTCAATAAAAGTTTAATAAATGAATAAATAAATATAAATTATAAATTAATTTAGGTTTTTTAATGTCAGCATATCTAAAATGATCTTCCTTTCTTCAAAATAACTCCAAACAAACTTAATGAAGAGATGTTCTTTTTTCACATGTAAAGTTTTTTCTAAATCACTGTTGAATTCCATATATTGACAGTGAGCACAGAATATTATCTGGACCATTTTTATTTCAGAAATTCAAGGCACATATGCTTCCAACCACCTAGAATGAAGATAAAGGGGATAATGCTTTGTGGACAGAATATTTTTATTACATATAACAGATGGGTTGATTTGTATAAGAAGCTACTCTTAGCTGCCTGAGCTATGCTAATATTTTCTCATGCAACCAGCAGTCTGCATTCTAATTTTAAATTAAGAAAATCACCTGTCTGCCATAAACATGTCTGAAACTTAAAATTTGACAAATTTAACTCATTACATTTTAACAATTGCTTTATATCTCACAGTCTAGTGAAAACAGTAATTGTTTAAAATATCCTCATATTCTTCAGGTGTCTTATGGATATTTCTTTTTTTTTTTTTGAGTTGGAGTCTCACTCCGTTGTCTAGACTGGAGTGCAGTAGCCGCTCCTGGCCACCGCAGTCTCGACCTGCTGGGCTCCGGTGATCCTTCTGCCTCAGCCTTCCAAGTAGCTGGAACTACAGGCGCGCGCTACCACACCTGGCTAATTTTTTTTTTTTTTTAATTTATTGTAGAGATGGGGGTCTCACCAAGTTGCCCAGGCGGGTCTCGAACCCGCGGGCTCAGGCAATCCACTCACCTCAGCCTCCCAAAGCGTGGGATTACAGGCTGAGCCACCGAGCCCGGCTTGGATATTTCATATGAGACTTTAAATCAACTTTACAGAGGTGAGAATGCCATGAAAGTTTCGTATGTGATTAGATGCTTATTCCCATGAATTCTACTGAAATCTGAAGAAGAGTACAGCATAGTAACTCTCAGATCTGAAATAGTATCTTACAGAAATATACTGCTTAATGTGATATGCAGTGTAATAGAGAATCTGATCAACAGTGCAGCAGATCAATAATAAGAACTGTGTTTACCATGCCTGGATATAATTCTAAGGAGCTTACATATGCTAACTCGTTTAGTCCTTAGATAACCTTATAGAGAAGATACAATCCTTTCCCTTTCTATTTTAAAAGTGAGTAAACTGAGGCACAGATAAGCAGGATCACAAAGCCACCAAGATCAGTACTCAGGAGCCTAAACCAAGGCAGTCCAGCACCTGAGTCTGAGAACTTAACCTGCATAGGTTAAGGGGAAAAGTGATATTTGGGATACTTGTAACCCCAGGACTTAGTTAACAGCAATCATGGGAGGTAGATGAACTTCTGTGTTGCTGACCAGCTCTGTAGTTGATTCTGATGTACAGTTTAAAAGTCAGACAGCCTGGGTTTGAATTCTAACTCCACATGTACTGACTGTGTGAAGTTGGGCAAATTATTTAAGCTTTTTGAGTCTCAATTTCTCCATCAGTAAAATGGGAGATATTTACCACTTAGAGTTATGTGTGAGTTAAATGAGCTATTATATATGAAGCATGTATACACCATGCATGTTTAAGAAAGAGAAGGTTATTGTCACTATTATTCTCTAGGGTTGGTTTACAAAATATTTTATGCTCAAAAATTGCTTTGAAAAGCATTTTTTGAGGGATGTGGAGGTGGTCATTATATCTATAGTGTTTTGTTCTTGGCCTACTATGGAATTGTATTTTCTGATTAATCCAAGAAGAAATACATATGTGTTCTATGTTTGATTATGCCACCTACTAGGACTTTGACATAATTTCAGAAAAAATCTCAAAACAGTATGTCCCAGCAATATATTGCTTAATATGATACGTTGTATAATAGAGGAAATGACTCATTGCCAGTGAGTATCCTGGCTCTCTCCTAGTCCCCTTAGGTGTGGGAAGTGGCAGCTTAGTCGGTAGGCAAGGCTCTGAGCCAGAAGAGCTGAAAATCAGAAGAATGCCACTTTAGTTTGTGCCTCCTGCCTATTAGAAACAACTCCAGGAAGCACAGGCTAATGTAATGAGATAATATATTGGAATATGCTAGTGAACTTGTCTCCCAAATATCACTTTTCCCCATTTCAGCTAGAGATACTTATTACTTTGACAATGGTTGGATTGTTATAAAAGAGAAACTGTTTAATTTTGTCTTCCAAGTTGGCACTTGCAGCCCAAATTCAGAAAAATGGTCTTGAAAGACAAAGGATTCAGTGTAAGTTTTGATAGAAGACCCAAGCTGTTTGAGAGGAACAAGGCATTTCATAAGTGATAAAGATAAAGCCCTAAAGAAACAGTACATAAAGTTAAACCACACACTATAGAAATTAAAAAAGGGAGTAAGAGACTAGTCAGACACTGTCCTGGAGGGGCAAAGGGAGGGTGGGAATTGGGAAGCCCGGGTTAGGGAGTAAAGAGAGGAGGGAGACTGAGGAGGAGACCAGTGGGCTTCATGCCTGGAAAGTAGTCATGCAGGAGACACTGTCTGCTCTCTGCCGGAGTGAGCACTTTCCATGGCCACAACCATGTCGTTGTGGGGCGTGAGCCTCACTGGTAGACTGTCCATCACAGTCTGAGTGATGGCTCCCACCAAGGCATTGTTAGTACCCTTGTTATATCTGTGAGGGCTCTCTACAGAGCCATGGACCCTCCAACAGCAGTGATGGTGCCTGGGCCTTGACACTATACTTGGCCCATCTAAAGTAACTTGTATGGATATTCCTCTGCTTCAGCAGCACAGGACACTCATAACCCCTGGACACAAACAGTGGGATCCTGGATTTACCATAGGGAGTGTTGTGCAATGTAAGGCTGCCAACATCTGGATCCAAGCAGCTGAAAAGAAACAGCTGATTTTTCCCTAGTTGGGAAAACAGCCAAACATACTTCCAGTTTTTTTTTCTTTTTACTGTGCAAATGATAACTATCAAGCCCAGTGGAGAGCAAACATGATGCAGTTGGCAAGAATGATGTATGTCCTGCTTTTCACTGTTGGTCACCTTATAAGTTTATAAGTCAATAGACTAGTAGGGACTTAAAATAGTAAGTTATCTGAACTTTGCAGAATCACTTTGAGACTAATGTTGCTTGCAAAAGGATTATCTTTTCTATTTAAATTATAGAAAAGTTTGCTATATAGATCTTTCAACTACAAAGTACTTACCTATGTATTGTTCCATTTGTGCCTTTGTATGCCTTCATGAGGGAGGATATTGTCAAATATACAGATTTTGTAAATCTTACATACAGAGGTAGAGTGTTTAGGGTAGGGAAACTGAGGAACAAAGAAACTACCTGATCTTTTGCCATAGCTCCCTTTTGACACCAAAGAAGTGTCATTTACCATCATTTGGCAAATGCACATATGAAGAAAATGTAGATTGTTCTGAAACCAGTGTTTTCAAAGTTCTATGAGACTGTTGCTGAATCTGAATTTTTCCCAGAAGTCAATTATACACTTTCATTGCAATTTAGGGAATTTGGAATGAGAGAAACAGCTTTGATTTTACAATAATACTATAGTTACTCATTTTTCTTGAAGGGGACTTCAACTGAAATTTGAAGGACTCTTCTACCCAAGTCAAAGCTATTACAGTAAATAATTCTTACCTAATGCTTCCTAGCAATAGTGACTCTTTCTGTTCATTGTGTCTTAGGATATTTTATCAACAACTTCCTTGGCATAGACAATGTAGGATTTAAATAACTTTGTATTTGTCTGATTTGCAGATGCTGGATACTTGGAAGGGTCTTGGTGCCAGAAAGGCAATGAAAGCTAAAATTCATCTGAAGATCTTCCCATGCTCTCTGTCACAAGAAGCTGATGAATGAAAAAGGTAGGAGGACACTCAGCAGGATAAACATCTTTGATTTGGGAGCAGACTTATTACTCCAATACTAACCCTGTTTGTCACAGGATGTGAGTTATTGTTATGATGTGGGTGGAAGTGAATGGCAGTGTTAAAACTGGACTGAAAGAGGTTTTAATAGGTAATGTTATTGTGACACATAAAAGCCTCAGTGAAAAAGGTACCCACTGAGTCTCATACAACTTTATGAAGTAGGTAGCAAAGGTATTATTATCCCTATATTATAGATGAGGAAATGGTGCCTCTGAAAGGTAAAATGACTAATCCAGTGTCATACACTCAACCATTCATATCTCTTTCTATTAAAGAAAATACAATATTGGACTCAATGTGAGACTTCTCCAAGAGAGAGTAAAAGGTTCTGGCATTGCTCATCTGTAAGGCAATTCGTTGCATGGTTATGGGAGAGGCAACACTGTAGGAATATTTTAAATGCTGAGACAGTGAAAATCTCCATTAACCTTTTGGATTATTATGAGTGTAAATATGAAGGAACCTCTAACTCAAGGCTAAAAATCAGTGTTGTAATCTAATATATCAGGGCTCCCAGTGAATGGCCTTGGTAGGAGATGTCAGCTGGGGCATTTTAATATTAACCGTAAGATAAAGCCTCTTAGGGTTAGTTTTGCTAGATCAAAGCTTATACAGGGTCTTGAAGTCCAATTATTCTCTTACTGCTTCACACAATTCTGAGAATGAAGGACAATAAATATAATAGCTATTAAACCAGCAGGTCAAATCGTTCAGGATGAAGAATATTAAAGAAAATAAATCTTCAGCATGTGGTCATCCAGTTTTCCCAGCACCATTTACTTAATAGGTTCTTCTCTCCCCAGTGGTTAGGGGTGGAGGCTTTGTCGAAGATGAGTTGGTTGAGAAATTAAGATTTTGCTTCTGTACCATTGGTCTATATACCTGTTCATGTACGAATACCAGGTTGTTTTGATTATTATAGCTTTATAATAAAGTTTAAAGTCTGGGAGTGTGATATCTCCCACTTTTTTTTTTCTGAGGCTTGTTTTGGTTATTCATGGTCATTTATGTATCCATATGAATTCCTGCATTGTCATTTCCAGATCTGAGAAGAATGCTGCTGGTAATTTAATAAGTATTGCATTAAATCTGTAGACTTATCGATGTTGGTTCTTTCAGTCCATGAGCATGGAATATTTTTCCATTTGATTGTTTCATCTTTGTTTTCTTTCAGCAGTGTGTTTTGTAGTTTTTGTTGTAAAGGTCTTTCACGTCTCTGGTTAGAAAGATGCCAAGGTATTTCATTTTTGTGTGTGGCTATTGTGAAAGGGATTGTGCTTTTTATTTGGGTTTCTGTTTGTTTATTGTTGGTGTATAGAAATGTGACTATCTTTTGCACATTTATTTTATACCCTGAGACTTTGCCAAAGCCCTTTATCAGT
>CAUYQG010080811.1:0-14744 GCA_963574415.1 Tarsius wallacei | reverse complement strand
TCTCACTCCGTTGTCTAGAATGGAGTGCAGTGGCATGCTCGCAGCCACCACAGCCTTGACCTGCTGGGCTCTGGCGATCCTTCCGCCTCAGCCCTCCAAGTACCTTGGACTACAGGCATGCACCATGACACTTGGCTAACTTCTGATTTATTCCAGAGATAAACTTGCCAAGTTGCCCAGGTTGGTCTCAAATTCTTGGGCTCAGGTAGTCCTCTGGCCTCTGCCTCCCGAAATGCTGGGATTACAGGCATGGGCCATCGTGCCCTGCTAGTTGTTGAGTTTTAATTCAGAGAAGTTGGTTATAAAAAGTGGCTCTGCTACTCAAATACATACTATTTGGCCGGGCTCAGTGGCTCAGCCTGTAATCCCAGTACTTTGGGAGGCCAAGGCAAGTGGATTGCCTGAGCCTGTGAGTTCGAGACCAGCCAGGGCAACTTGGCGAGACCTTGTCTCTACAATAACTAAAAAATTAGCTAGGCATGGTAACGCACACCTGTCATTCTGGCTACTTGGAAGGCTGAGGTGGAAGGATCACTGGAGCCCAGTGGGTCGACGCTAGGTTGGCCGTGAGCATGACACTGCACTCTAGCCTGGGCGATGGAGTGAGACTCTGACTCAAAAAAAAAAACCATACATTCTTTTTCTTTTGAGTCGGAGTCTCACTCTGTCACCTGGGTTGGAGTACAGTGGCATGCTCACAGCCACTGCAGCCTCGATGTGCTGGGCTCAGGTGATTTTTCCATCTCAGCCTTCCAAGTAGCTGGAACCACAGGCTTGTGCCAGCATACCCGGCTGATTTTTTTTTTTGTTTTATTGTAGAGACGAGATCTTGCCATATTGCTCAGCTGGTCTCGAACCCCTGAGCTCAGGTAATCCTCTCGCCTCTTCCTACCAAAGTGCTGGGCTCATATATGTTAATAAAGCTAGGATCACATGCTATTACCTAGTGTAGATTCTTCACTCAAAATATAAATGTAAATTTTGCTGTAATTGCTAATACCACAAATTTGTAGGATTCTACTATTAAAATAACATTTGTTAACAGTTTTGATGGTATAGATGTTCTAACAGTTAAAATTAAGGTTTTTTTAACCTAAGGATTTGCTCAAGTTTGCTATCTTTTGTTATTAAGGATTTAAAAATACCTAGTAATACAACACTGAAAACTCCTCTGGTTGCTGTCTTTGATGATCTGGACATAGAAGTGGAAGAGGAAGATGAGCTTAAGGCAAGAGGTAAAATAACACCCCATGTAACAAGCCTTTGTGTGGCACTGCCCATTTCTTTAGGAAAACGTAGTGTGAAAATTTCCAGATCTGGGGGCAAAAGGGACTTGATAATTAGAAAAAAAGAACTCTAAAGTTTAGCCCGGTAAAATTGTATTTGCATAATGAGCAAACTTGTTTTTCTGTATCCCTGCCAAAGCTGATATCCAAAGTACTCTTGCAGTTGGACCTTACGATCTTTCTCTTGCTTCACTTGTCTTTTGAAGTGTTGGAACAGTGGTTCTCAACCCCTGTTTCTGTCATAACCTGTCGGTGATGGGGATTGACGGGGAGGTATGAAGGTGTCCCCTTAGCAGCGTTCATGTGGAGAAGGCATCACTGATTTTGTGCGGGCCTCACCGCTTCCACAGCCATTCCCCACTCAACCCCTACAGGAGAGCTGGCCTATGGGGACTTTCCTTCTCCTTTAGGCCCATAGCTCTTAGCATACCTTTTAAAGTTCTGTTATACAACTGGTATTAGCGGTTTGTTTAGTATGTATTTAGGTTATTATCTGGAAATTAACACTTTGGTGTAGGTTTAACGTGAGTCGAGGTGAGTAATATTTTAAAAATATTTTGGGGTTTTAGCCCATTAATGTAGTCCACACTGTTAATTTTATTGGATGCTTATCAGCAAGCATTAATTTAGCCATGCTTTAGAGATTCTTAGAAGTTTTAAGGTTTGTTTTGCTCCAAATCCAAACAACATTTATGATTTTCCTTGAAGTATTTGTTACTTCATCTTTTCATAGTGGAGTAAACTGATGAAAGTGAACTTGAATATATATGGAAGAGATAACAGTTGTTTCTTTTAAAAAAATTTTAGATTCAGGGGAACACATGCGTGATCATTATATGGACATACTGTGTGATGGTGGGGATTGGATCTCAGCTGGCCCGTTCTCCAGATTGTGAACATTGTGCCCCCTAGGGAGTTTCTGAACCCTAGCCTTATTGGTGTCCCCAGTGTATATTATTTCCATCTTTGAGACCATTTGGCTCCCACATATAAGTGAGAACATGTGATGTTTGGTTTTGAGTTTCTGAGTCAATTCATTTAGGAGATGACAGTCGCTTCAATGGCTGCTTTGTGTATTACCTTGAACCTCAGGAAACTACCATTTTTGTACGTTGTATGTTGGCAGTTTCCTATGGTTCAGGCTAACAAAATGTGGCTTTCGGCCGGGCTTGGTGGTTCAGCCTGTAATCCCAGCACTTTGGGAGGCTGAGGTGAGTGGATTGTCTGAGCCTGCAGGTTCAAGACCTGCCTGGGCAACTTGGTAAGACCTCATCTCTACAATAAATCAAAAACTAGCCTGGCATGGTAGTGCACGCCTGTAGTTCCAGCTACTTGGAAGGCTGAGGCGGAAGGATCTCCGGAGCCCAGCAGGTCGAGGCTGCGGTAGGCGGGAGCGGCCACTGCACTCCAGTCTGGGTGACAGAGTGAGACTCCAACTCAAAAAAAATAAAAATAAAAATATAAATGTGGCTTTTGATGCAGATCATTCAAATAGGGAGAAGATGTTTATCACGGCGTGAGCTTTTGGCATTACCATTACACTATTTTCTCACAGTAATTAAACCGTATAATGAGAAATGTAAGTATCAGTTAGTGCTTTGTAACAATGCCTATTCTTAGTTATATACTAGGGAAGACTGTTCTTCCTGTGCAGATTTCAAAGGTTGAACTATTTAATCTTTGAATTTATCTACAATTAAATTTGATAATTGTAAGTTTCCAAAAGTGTGACCTCTCTCAGTTGTTTGAGTTGCTGTTTTGTATTATCATGATCCTTAATGTAGTCTGGGGCCTTTAGTACTCACCCAAAAAATTGAGTCATTTTGTGTTATTGAATGTTGACTTCACTTGTATTTTTTCCTTGCTAGGTCTTACAGGTTTGAAAAATATTGGAAATACTTGTTATATGAACGCAGCTTTGCAGGCTCTTTCTAATTGGTAAGCAGATAAATTAATTTTGTTTTGTTTGTATAATTTTTATAAAACTATTTTAAAATTTTGTATTTAGAGACGAGGATCTTACTGTGTTGTCCAGGTTGGTCTTAAACTCTTGGCCTCAAGTGATCCTCCTGCCTTGGTCTACCAAAGTGCTTGGAATTACAGACATGAACCACTGCACCCTGTTTGTGCAATTTTTTAAAGTCACTTTTTGAGCAGAAAACTGTGCTACTGTAGTAGTTGATCAACTCTCAAAGTAGAATCGGCAAGAATCTGGCTTGTAACATAACCCATTGCTGTCCCCATGGGGTTATCTGTGTGTGCCTGTAGTTTCTCGAGGCTGCTGGTCCTGGTGTAGACCCCAGGTAGCTGTGTGTTGTTGATCAGGTTGTCTTTTACATCTAGAAAATGAGGAGCTTGAACTAATTAATTCTTCAGATCGCTTTTAGTTCAGAGATCCTATGAAAACATCTCATATTTTTCTGCAGGTGGAAAGCCTCTAGTAAAGCATTCAGATTTTTTCTTTTAAAAATGTGGGGTACAATTCAGGGTTAGACATACAAATGTTCATTATGCAGGTACCCTTTTTGATGAGGTGTCAGATTTTTTTCTTAAGCACAGTCCTACAAAGTAGATAAACTGGGTGGTATTACTCTTAAGTTTGGATGCATTGAGTCGGGACCAGAATTCAGAAATCACTGACTTTGTCATTGCCCTTTTCTTTGGATTGAATGTTAAAGTGATTCTTGGAGACCAAACATACACAGGTCGAGTATCCCTTATATGAAATACTTGGGACCAGAAGTGTTTTGGATTTTTGAATATTTGCATCATACTTACTGGATGAGCATCCCTAATCCAAAAGTCCAAAATTCGAAATACTCCAAGGAACATTTCCTTTGAGTGTGATGTTGGCATTCAGTTACGTGAGCCTAGTGTGTAAGCCCAGTGCAGAGTTAGTTCTTCATTCTCAGTGTCAGGACAGCATTGAAGTGTTTTACAACAGGATGGCTGAATAACCTAGCATACTTTTTTTTTGAGTCAGTGTCTTACTCTGTCACCCAGGCTGGAGTACAGTGGCATGCTCACAGCTACCGCAGCCTCAACCTCCTGGGTTCATGCTATCCTTCAGCTTCAGCCTTCAAAGTCGCTGGAACTACAGATGCGTGCCACTATGCCAGGTTAATTTTTTGATTTATTGTAGAGACGAGGTCTCGCCAAGTTGCCCGGGCTGGTCTTGAACCCGTGGGCTCAGATAATCCACTTGCCTCAGCCTCCCAAAGTGCTGGGATGACCAACTGAGCCACCAAGCCCAGCTGACATGGTTGACTTTATGTGAGTTTGGCCACCATTGGCATTTAGGTGAACATTTTAGATCATCCAGGGAAGAGCACATATAGGAAAGAGAAAAAGGCATAGGATCAAGCTCTGAGGAACCGCTACATTTAGATGTTCAAGAGCAAAAAGAGCAATAAAAAGAGAAAAGGAGTTGCCAGAGAGATAAAAAGGAAAGGTAGAAAAACGCATTAATGGCAGTTCAGAGAAGGCTTGTTCAAGAGTGAGGGATAGTCACCTGTTCGGATGGTACTGTGAGGAAACTGGAAGGTGTCAATTGGGTCTGGCCTCGGTATGATATCATCATGATATGGCGGGGCCAAATCTGACTGGAATAGGTTGAGCTCTTTTCAAATCTGAAGAAATGGAGTCGTCAGTGCTAGGTCATTGCCACCACCATTGCCACGACCATTGTGGCCATTGCCTTGCTAAGCTATGGTGTGGCTATATGCCCTTTGAGCTATGGCCAGGCCATGTTTTCTTAAGCTTTGGCCCCCTCCCCTACCTTGGGGAGGTGAATCTACTTTCTCTTTCTCTAATTGACTTTCTAAATAAACTATATTTTCTAATCTAAAAAAAGTGAAGAAAAAAATATGAAGAAATGAGGAAGAAGCTGTGAAAAGAAGCAAAGAAATAAGAGATACAGCAGTGTGTGTGCTGGCTCATTGAATGACTAGAAATTAATCAGTATTAAGCCTTGATTTCATTCAGACTTTTTTCTCTTTTTAAAATTAGCCCTCCTTTGACACAGTTTTTTCTTGATTGTGGAGGACTAGCTCGAACAGATAAGAAACCAGCCATTTGTAAAAGTTACCTGAAACTAATGACAGAACTGTGGCATAAAAGCAGGTATGTACGTCACGTATTTGTCTTCTTGATTATAATTTTGAATGAATAGTGTGAATATTAAAAGGATGCAGCACTATTTATAGAGCTGAAAAAGTGGGAGAGAGAGAGAGATTTGAGACAATTCAGTTTGGTTTCAGGCATGCTACATTTGAAACAACGTCTCAATGAAGGTTTCCTAGAAGTTTAGGAATATTTGTACTGGTAGTTCAGTATAGAACTGCTGAAGCTGCTGTAACTGACATTTTTGAGTTTAATGCAGGAGGATGCCTTCTCATGATGTTAAAATCAGTCCCTAAGTACCTATATGAATGTTTTCCTGCTTATGTTTATTTGTTCTAAAGTTTAGCCTGAGGATAATGATTGCTGTAGTATGCTAATAATTTTATTTTAAAACTACTTAGAAAATTGCATTTTTGAAAAATTGTGCAGTGGAATGTGAGCATTTAATTGGGGAGGATAGCAATAAATATCATTTACAGTATCAGTGACAGGGTTTCTTGATGCGCCTGTGAGACACGATACTGGGAAATTTTGAATGATTTTTTTGAAACACACAGTTTTCCATTTACTTATCATTTTGAATTCTTGGTTGTTAATTTTGAAAATAAAAATTAAAAATCACAAAAATCTCTCTTTAAAAATGTTTTCTGCCTCAGGCCAGGATCTGTTGTGCCTACTAATCTGTTTCAAGGAATTAAAACTGTAAATCCAACATTTAGGGGATATTCTCAGCAGGTTAGTCTATTGCTTTTCATTTATAACCCTAATAATCTTAAATTCAGAAAATGCCATTATACTTTTTATTTGTCTGTGTATCTTTTTGGGTCATCACTACTTGTGTCTTTTTTCTTTCTTTTTTTTTTTTAACCAAGACTAGTAACCCTTTATCATGTTTATTGTTTGTTTCCAATTTTCTTTTAGTTTTATTATGTATTTTTTTTCTAGAAACTTTTAAATTTGGGGGTGGGTAAGTATACCACTATACTTTGTGTAGTACTGTTAGTTTTGAATTTCACGTTCAAAGAGCAGAAATTTTACCTATATTTTCTATATGTTTTCATTTTTTACATTATTTGATACATCTGCCATTTATTTTATATTACAGTAGGATTCAAATTTATTTTTACTTATTCATAAACCTCTAAGAAATTGTACCAAACTGTACACATGTAAGAATTCTCTTCCTGATTTAAAATTTTCTTTGTTAATTTTTTTATGTGTATATGAATATATGATAGAATCTGTTTCTGGGCTTTCTGATCCGTTTCATTGACTGGATTTTTTTTTTAAATTAAAAGCACATGACAGTTTTGATTATGGTAGTTTTTTATAATATCTTCAGCTGGGTGTGGTGGTCCATGCCTGTAATCCCAGAACTTTGGGAGGCCGAGCCAGGTGGGTTGCTTGAGCCTAGGAGTTTGAGATAAGCCTGGGCAACATAGTAAGACCTCATCTCTAACAAAAAAATAAACAAACTTAGCTGGGCTTGGTGGTGAACAGCTGTAGTCCCAGGTACTCGGGATGCTGAAGTGGAAGGATATCCTGAGTCTAGGAGGTTGAGGCTGCTGTGAGCTGTGATCGTCATGATCATGCTATTGCACCCCAGCCTTGGCGACACACAGTGAGAGCCCCAGGTTAAAAAAAAAAATCTTCCAAGATTAATACCTGGTCTTCACACACACACCCCCTCCCAACCCATTCCCTGTTCCTTTTCATTTTCTCCCATGCAAATTTCTGGATTCTCAAAGATTGTGATTTGGTGTTGTGAGCTGAGGCCAGGAATTTGGGTTTTCAATAAGTACTGCAGGTTGGTCCAGGGTTTTTCTTTTTTGAGATACGGTATAAGGGTGGATAAGTCTTTAATGTAATCCAAACTTTTAGGGCATCTCTCTGAATTCCAGTTGTCGCTTGAGGCAGACGCTCGTTTTCTCCGTCTTATCACTCCAGTTTATGAATAGCAGCACAGCAGAAGCTGACCTTTAGACCTTCTTCAGTTTATTAAAACTTTTATTGACATAACTTTTTAGAACTCAGCCTGGCCCATCCCTCTAGTACCTTATGTTCTGCAAATGGGCATTTTCTTAGATAGTACTGTACGTATGTAAGTCAGTTGATAACCGTATCTTGTGTATTTTCCCCTTAAGTGTCTATGTACTCATGTAATGAAGTGGTAACGTTATGTTGCTGATCTATTAGGATGCTCAAGAATTCCTTCGATGTTTAATGGACCTGCTTCATGAGGAACTGAAAGAGCAGGTCATGGAAGTAGAGGAAGATCCTCAAACTATAACCACCGAGGAGACGATGGAAGAAGACAAGAACCAGTCAGATGTAGATTTCCAGTCTTGTGAATCTTGTAGCAGCAGTGAGAAAGCAGAAAATGAAAATGGCTCCAGAGGCTTTTCTGAAGATAACAATGAAACAACAATGTTGATTCAGGATGAAGAGAACAATTCAGAAATGTCCAAAGATTGGCAAAAAGAGAAGATGTGCAATAAGATCAATAAAGCAAATTCTGAAGGAGACGTAGATAAAGATCGAGACTCTGCGTCTGAGACGATCGACTTGAACAACCAGGAAACTGTCAAGGTGCAGATACACAGCAGAGCAGGTGACAACTTAGTAATTTGGTCATGAAAATGCCAATGTTTCATTTGCGGACAGCGAGCGCTTGAACAGCTGTTACTTTGGGGATTTCTAATTGGTAGAAATGTAGTTTAGCAATGTCTGTATGTGTGTGTAAAAGTCATACAGTCTTGGAACCTGAGAGTAAGAGGAATTTTATGGGTCACTTAAGTATACAAGAAATTTGTCCTCTTCTTGAACTAAACATTTCGTCAGACGTCTTTTAAATAATTATGTAGTCATCGAGAAATTTGGACTCCTCAGAATTTTCCCTCTCATTTTAAGCAAATTCTGTTGAAATCCTGGAAAACAAAACAATCCAAATTGCGGTTTTCTAATTATACTCACCACTAGATACATGTTGCTGTGAGTGGGTCACATCAGTTGTGTTTTAGTGAGGAGGTTAATTGACTGTAATGAAACCTGCTGTGAGAGATTGTGAGAAAGAGCATGTGGCCACATGAGCGATAGTTGAGTTAAACTGCTTTGCATACCTTTATCTTTTCAGGAGTTAACTTGTCTTGGCTTAATGTAGTATTTAGTTTTCCAAAGCACACAAAATTAATACACAGAGGTTCAAATTATGTGATCTTTAAATAAGTGGCAGACAGATAACATGAAAAAGTTTGTCTCCTGTAATTACTGAAGCTTGGGAGTCACTATATTTAGGTGTTTGAACAAATCTGAAATTCCTTCTTGAGGCATCTTTTCTTGACTAGGAATCTTGTGGCTCACCTGTGTGCAGTGCATGGATGCCTTCTAGGCCGGAATGTGCTGGGTGGTTAGGTTCCTTAATTATACTGACCTTGTGGGAAGTTGCTTGGTCAGTGAATATGTCAGATGCCAGTATTGAAAGGCTGAGCCTTGACTGCAGTCCAGCCCTTTTGTCAAAAACCCGATGAAGCCTGGTGAAGGGACTCACTGGTCTTTTATGCTCTCTAACAGGTTTGTTCTTTATACACAGTAACCAGGGAATGACGTAAATTAGTAGTATGGGCATGTACATGTTTTAAAAGCCTGATGAAAAATAATCTGACAAAGTCCATATGGCATGAAGAATCTAAAATATTTACTATCTGGCCCTTTACAGCAAAAAGTCACCAACCCCTGACTTAGATCACATTAACTTTATTCTGTTCAGAAAGTCCTAGAGTGAGTCTTTTTTATACCTTCAATATTATGCTTTCTGATTTAATTATTGTTGAAATATTGAGAAATACTGTTGTGAAAAATGATTTTGCATTATCTGGAAATATTCCTGAAGACATTCTCTTAGCTCTTATGAACAGTTCTCTCACTCAAATACTTTTTGAGCATGCTCTCTTGACCTGGAATACATGTTAGGCACTAGGAATCCAACAACAATCAAAATAGTTCTCTTGGGATTTACATTTTCTTGACTCAGCTTATAATTTAATTTTTTTTTTTTTTTGGAGTTGGAGTCACTCTGGCACCCAGGCTGGAGTGCACTGGCATGCTCATGGCCACTGCACCCTCAACCTGCTGGGTTCAGGCAATCCTTCCACCTCAGCCTTCCAAGTAGCTGGGACTACGCGCTACCATGCCTGGCTAGTTTTTTGATTTATTGTAAAGACGAGACTTCACCAAGATGCCCAGGCTGGTCTTGAACCCCTGAGTGCAGGCAGTCCTTGTCTTGGCCTCCCAAAGTCCTGGGATTACAGGCTTGAGCCATCGTACCCAGCCTATAATTTAATTTTTTAAAAGGACCGTTTCTGATGAAGGAGTTTCTTTTATTATAGTAAGAATAAAATAACTTATGATTACTTTATGCCTACATTTCTTGTTTGATTTTGATGGGAGAATAAATTCTTTTTCTCCCGCATGGTTTTAAAACTTTTAAAAAACTGTCCTGAATATCTTTTTTTTTTAATACTATATTTGGACAAATAAGATCCTCTTTGACTTTGTATTTCCACTGCTCACTTCCTGAATTGTCTACAACAGTAATGCTATGAACATTAATTGGATTCCGAGATGGAAAAATCACTGTTTTGCTTAGCAAGCGATTTGTCAACCTAATATTTCATCTGACACTAGTTAGTGTTAATTGTGTTCTGAATATCAAATTAAGAAACCTTTAAATTAATTAACATTGGATAGGTGGAATAATTTTGCTGTTTAAGTAAAATTACTGTAATAATTTTGCTATTTTTTAATAATACAAATTTTAACTATTACAGAATATATCACTGATGTCCATTTGAATGACCTATCTACATCACAGATCCTTGCATCAAATGAAGGTGTTAATCCACGTTTATCAGCAAGCCCTCCTAAATCAGGCAATTTGTGGCCAGGATTGGCACCTCCACACAAGAAAGGTAAAATGGTTCCCTGTTCTGTTTCCTTTGCTTTGGGTCTTAAAGTGTTCATTTTGATATTTGGTAATTGAAAGTGTCAATCATGAAATATTATTTGATCTTTAAAACTGACAGCATGATTTTACACAACCGTGAGTAAAAATTTTTGTGTGTTGGTACTATATATAGTATTTATTTATTTACTTGAGTTGGAGTCTCACTCCATCTCCCAGACTGGAGTACAGTGGCATGCTCACGGCCAGCCCAGCCTTGACCCGCTGGGCTCAGGTGATCCTTCCACCTCAGCCTTCTGAGTGGCCAGAACTATAGACGCGCACTAGCATGCCCAGCTAATTTTTGATTTATTGTAGAGATGAGGTGTCACCAAGTTGCCCAGGCAGGTCTCGAACCCGCAGGCTCAGGTAATCCACTCGCCTCGGCCTCCCAACCAAGCCCAGCTGGTACTACATTTTGAAAAACTTACAGACAGTTGAATTCACTTCTTGTGTAGAGCTTTATGAGTTTTAGCCCATGTAGCATAGAATCTCGTTACCACTGCCATGGAGAGAGTGAAAAACAATGTGACACCTCAGAGTTCCCTTTTATGGCTCCTTTGGAATCACCTCATCTGCCCTCCCTGTGTCCAGCGCATCTGTCCTGTCTTGCTGTTGTTTTGCCTTTTCTCAGAATGCCCATAAATGTGTAGTCTTTTGAAACAGGCTTGTTTCTCTTAGCTCAGTGCATTTGTGGTTCAGTCACATCATGCATGTCTGAGTAGTTTGTATCTTTGTACTGCCTGATGGTATTTCTTTGTATACCTGTACCACTGTTGATTCATTCAGTCTTTGAGGGACATTTGAATTGTTTCCAGTTTTTGCCAGTTATAAACAATGCTGCTCTAAACATTCATGTACAGGTACATGAAAAGCGTGATCCGTAAAAGAAAAAAGTTATAAAGTTTTTTCTTGGGAAAGGACATTGTTTCTATTCTTTTGTTCTTTTGTTATTCTTTTATTTTGTAAATTTTCTGTTGCCCAGGCTCACCACAGCCTCAAACTCCTGGGCTCAAGCAATCCTTCCGCCTAAGCTTCCCAAGTAGCTGGGACTACAGGCATGCATCACCATGCCTAGCTAATTTTTTTTTTTTTTTTTTTTTTGTAGAGACTAGGTCTTTCTATGCTGCCCAGGCTGGTCTCGAACTCCTGGGCTCAAGTGAGCCTCCCGTCTCAGTCTCCTAAAATGTTGAGATGGCCCAGGACATTGTTAAAAGAATGAAAAGATAAGATCAGGAGGAAGTAGTTACAAATTATATAGCTAACAAAGGTCTTAAAACCAGAAATATATAAAGACCTCTCAAAACTTAGTAATAGAATCTCTTCTTCAAATAAAGCCTTAATTGGAAGCAAATAAACAAGTAAAAGCAAAATTACTCTGACATCAAGATGGGAAGACTGAACCCTTTTTCTAAACTCTTTCCTTCTTCCTTTGACTTCTAGAACATGTAAATAAACATCCCAGTGATACAACTAAATTCTTAATTTTTCAAATGGAAAAAGTGCCCTGAGTGTTGTGCTAATTCGAGTTTGTTTCATTTTCTACCTCAACCACCCAAATAGCTGGGAGTACAGACAACCAGCTAATTTTTAAAAATTTATTGTAGAGAGGCAGTCTCTCCAAGTTGCCCAGGCTGGTCTCGAACCTGTGGGCTCAGGCAGTCCTCTCACTTTGGCCTCCCAAAGTGTTAGGATTACAGGCGTGAACCACTGCACCCAGCCTGCCGTCTGTACATTTATGATGGCCAAGGATCATATATCCTTTTTTTTTTTTGAATTGGAGTCTTACTCTTTTGCCCAGGTGGGAGTGTGGTGGCACACTCATGGCCACTGCAGCCTCAACCTGCTGTGCTTTGGCAATCCTGCTGCCTCAGTCTTCCAAGTAACTGAAACTACAGGTGCGTGTCACCACTCCCAGCTAATTTTTTGATTTGTTGTAGAAACGAGGTCTCCCCAAGTTGCCCAGGCTGGTCTCAAACGCCTGGGCTCAGGCAATCCTTTCACCTCTGCCTCCCAAAGTGCTGGGATTGCAGGCGTGAGCCATTGCACCTGGCTCTTTTTTCTTTTTCTTTTTTAAGTAATGTTCTTTTGAAGGGTATTTTGGAAAAGTCCCTTAGCACAGTAATTTTTACAGTTAAAAGATGCTAGCGAAAAATGTTAAAGGAACTACTTTTTTTTTAATGTTCTACACTTTTTTCTCTCACCTGACTTGATACACTTGTTTTTCATTCCTAGTTCCATCTACATCTCCAAAAAGAAAAAAACAGCACAAGAAATACAGAAGTGTTATTTCAGACATATTCGATGGAACAATCATCAGTTCAGTGCAGTGTCTGACTTGCGACAGGGTGAGTAGGAGGGAATTGGAATCCACAGGACATTTCTGTCAAGTCCTCTTTTTTAACAAAATGGTGTGACTAGTTTAATTGCTTCTCTGTGTTGTTGATAATCATACAGGCGTGTTTTTTTGTCTGATGTTTTCTTTTGTTATTTATACATTTTTTGTGTTTGCATCAGGATACATTAATTCTAGAAGTAGAATTTACTTTTTTGTAAGTAACAGCAACATCTCTTTTAAAGGATAGTCTTGAGTTAGTGGGAAAATTACTAAATTCTTCCTTTGTTTTGGTTATATGTGAAAGTGACCAGCAATAAGAATTGGTAACATTTTTATTTTTTCCCAAAGCCGGTGGAGTTAGTATGCTGGGAAACTGTTGTTGTTCATGGCTCGGGGCGGTGAATGTATCGCTTGCATGTGGTTGTACTGGGGCTTGTAAATGTTCTCTCATGTTTAGGTGGGAGCTCAGATGATAAATGTAGTGTCACATTCATACGTGATAACAAGGGCCTGCGGTAAAATCATCGTGAGTTCTTTAATAACAACCACATCTCTCAAAATTTCTTTGAGCTTAAGAATTGTTTTACTTCAGTGCAATGATGAATATAATTAATGAAAACGAAATGACGTCTTAAAAACAGAACTAAGTTTTCAATTATTGTGTTAGAATCTCAAGTCAAATCTAAGGACTTTCAGTAGGGTCATCTTTTTGTTTTTATTTTTTTCGTTGGAGTCTCAGTCGCCCATGCTGGAGTGCAGTGGCATGCATGCTCATGGCCACCACATACTCAACCTTTTGGGCTCAGGTGATCCTTCCACCTTAACCTTCCAAGTAGCTGGAACTACAGGTACATGCCACCATGCCTGGCTAATTTTTTTTTTTTTTTATTTATTGTAGAGATGAGGTCTCGCCAAGTTGCCCAGGCTGGTCTCAAACTCCTGGGTTCAGGTAGTCTTCTTGCCTCTGCTTCCCAAAATGCTGGAGTTTATAGGCGTGAGTCACCATGCCCGGCCAGGGTCATCTTTTTGGTGGGGGTCAGGGTCTCACTCTGTTACCCATGCTGAAGTGCAGTGGCATGATCATAGTTCACTGCAGCCTCGACCTCCTGGGCTCAGGTGGTCCACCTTAGCCTCCGAGTAGCTGGGAGTACAGGCGTGTGCCCAGAAAATTTTAAAAATTTTTTGGAGACATGAGGTCTTGCTATGTTGCTCAGGCTGGTCTCAAGCTCCTGGTCTCGAGCTCCTGGCCAAGCAGGCTGGTCTTGAGCTCCTGGTCAAGCAATCCTCCTGCCTTGACCTCTGAAAGTGTTGGGATTATAGGCATGAGCCACCGTGCCCAACCAGATCATTTTAAAGTGGTTTATTTGGTACTAAATATTTATTCATTTATTTATTTTTAATTTTTTATTTTAGAGGCATGGGGTATAATTCAGAATTAGGTATACATGTGGTCATTGTACAGGTAAAGTTTGGGTCTCCCTTTGGTCCCTACTTCACCTGATGCTAAATATTTAATAGAATTATTGGAAATGTTTTCAGCAATTTATTACTTATTATTTATTTTTTTGAGTTGGAGTCTCACACTGTTACCCAGGCTGCTCATGGCCACCCCAGTGTTGACTTGCTGGGCTCAGGCAATCCTTCCCCCTCAGCCTTCAAAGTAGCTGGAACTACAGGTGCGTGCTATCACACCCAGCTAATTTTTTTGATTTATTGTAGAGATGAAATCTTGCCAGGTTACTCAGGCTGTTCTCGAACCTGCGGGCTCAGGCAATCCCCTCACCTCAGCCTCCCAAAGTGCTGGGATTACAGGCTTGAGCCACCACGCCTGGCTGTTATCAGCAATTTAAAATCTGATGTCAGGTTTTACATTCTCCTTTTTATTTATATTTTTTTTTTTTTTTTTTTTTTTTTTGGTTGGAGTTTCAATATGTCGCCCAGAATGGAGTGCAGTGGCCCCACCCCGCCACCCCAGCCACGACCAGCGGGGCTCCCGCGA
>CAUYQG010080810.1:0-10903 GCA_963574415.1 Tarsius wallacei | reverse complement strand
CAAAGGAAGACATCCAAGCAGCCAACAGACACATGAAGAAATGTTCAACCTCACTAATCATCAGGGAGATGCAAATCAAAACCACACTGAGATACCACCTAACTCCAGTCAGAATGGCAATTATCAATAACTCAAAAAATACCAATTGCTGGAGAGGGTGTGGTGAAAAGGAAACACTTCTACACTGTTGGTGGGAGTGTAAACTAGTGCAACCTCTGTGGAAAACAGTATGGTGATTTCTAAAAGCTCTAAATATCGACCTCCCATATGACCCCGCAATCCCCCTACTGGGAATATACCCTGAAGAACTCAAATCACTCTATAAAAAAGATACCTGCACACGTATGTTTATCGCAGCATTGTTCACACTAGCAAGAACCTGGAAGCAACCATGCTGTCCATCAAAAAAAGACTGGATTTAAAAAATGTGGTACGTATACACGATGGAATACTTCGCAGCCATAAAAACGAACAAAATCGCCAGGCTCGGTGGCTCAGCCTGTAATCCCATGCCTTTGGGAGGCTGAGGTGAGTGGATTGCCTGAGCCCACGGGTTCGAGACCCGCCTGGGCAAGCAAGACCTCATCTCTACAATAAATAAAAAAATCAGCCGGGCGTGGTAGCGCAAGCCTGTAGTTTCGGCTACTGGGAAGGCTGAGGCGGAAGGATCTCCGGAGCCCAGCAGGTCGAGGCTGCGGTGCCCAGGAGCGGCCCCTGCACTCCAGTCTGGGCGACAGAGTGAGACTCCAACTAAAAAAAAAAAAAAAAGAATGAGATAAAAAAGAAAGAAAACTTTTAATTAATTATTGTATTTATTAAGGGTAAAATCTTATTATTGCTGAAATCTTTTACACATTATTAATATTCTTAGAACAATACCCTGAGAGTACTTCTTCCTGTTTCAAAATCTTGGTTCAGGACTTTGTGGTATACTCATTGGATGATCTGGTTCTAAGTTGGGTTTGTTTTCTTTCTGGTTTTAATTTTGGTCAAGGGATAAAAAGATTCTTCATAGATCCAGATAGAAGGCATGCACTAGTGGCCTCCCTTACAAAATCATGGTTTCATTTTTCACTCTAATTCACTCATTATTCAAGGGTTTTGTTGAAGATCCGCTAATACTTTCTATATTCTTCGATTTCAACTTGGTTTTCTTGCAAATGAATTAGAAGTTGCTTCTAATGTATCTAAACTCACATTGGAAGTTTTTTTTTTTTAAAAATGTTTTTAGCAAATGTGTTCAGAATTCACTATGTGAATGATTTTTAAATGTTAGAAAATTTAATTTCCAAGTTTATTCATGTGAGGATATGGAAGTTTTTGTAGGTGGTATGGTATCATATTCAATAACAACATTATAATGATAAAAACCATCTGTTTTCACAACGTTCCCTTTGTAGCACATATTTCTTTGGAAGGGCAGTTACTTTCTCATTCATTGTTAAATTGCCACTTTTGCATAAAGAAACAGATGAGATGCATTTACTCCTTACTAGATATAATTCTACTAACAACTATATGTCATCTTTTAGAAGGTCAGAAATTAGAAAATACCGTATTTTTGTTAAGCAAAACCAGTAGCACATTTTTGTGTATGACAACTCTTAAGAACATGGACACAAGGCAACCAGCAAACCTCTCTGGTAAGATAATTTGCATGATCCATGCCAGGTAATCTACAGATTTTACTACATGGTAAATGATCTTATTTTTATAAGATGGATACCAACCCTAACATTTTGTATTTCACTATTCAAAATGTAGATTTTGGGCCAAGAGTATGGGTGTCACCTGGGAGCTTGTTAGAAATGCAGAATCTCAGGACAGGCCAGACCTTCGGAATTAGCATCTGTATTTTAATAAGATCCCAGGTGACTCACACACATTCAGGCTGGCGGGTATGGTCTATGATATTCTGCCTTTCACATCTTCACTGCAATAGCTTTTTAAGGAAAAATGAAGTAAATGAATTTCACACGTGGGGAGACTTGGCAACCTCACTTCAGAGTCCCTTTTTTGCTCCAATCAAACCACCTGCTCCACTGGAGGTAACACTCATTTTCCGAAATGTCATTTTCTGTAGAGAATATATCTTCTTTCATGCCTCTTTTCTTTAGTGACTCACAAAATCAGTTCTTCCACAGTCATTATTGAATCAGAACCTAGCAATAGTGCTAACTTAGACATCCATACGTTTTGTCCCCCAGTCTTATAAACCTCCCACTCTTGTTTCATATGCTTTTCTTCTAACCTTGAACGTTTCCTATGCATCCTTCAATATTATTTGCTGACAAAGTAATCCATTTTAGTTTGCAGGCATATTCATTCCCACATCTGATTTCAGTCATTTTTTTTCCACAGAAGGAAGAACTAGAAAGAAGATGTGTGGCCTTTTGCTTCTTTTAAGTAAGAAAGGTCTGAAGATGCCTCTTTATTGTTGCTTAGTGACATTAAACCAGATGCTGGATTGGGAACGATATGACCTAGGCTATGGCTGAGGCAGCTGTAGACGTTTGTGGCTGTGTCTAAATGCTTGATGTGGATGTCCTACTAGTCATGACAACCTCCTACTCACATGAGGCATAACTTTAAGCACAACAGGCACTTGGGATGAATGAATGATAGCTCATGATAGTGGATGCAGTTATGTGTTTTAAATAATAACCTTCTTCACCATTTCCATTCCCCCTCCCCACCCCCGTGACTGACCTTCCCTTAGAGGGGATCATCTCACCTGACGTCACCTCACAGTGTGTCTGACAGAGTGCTCATTCACGTGGTGGGCTAACGGTCAGCCCAGTCACTTCCCACCATTTGTCTCTACAGATCTTCCAACCGTTATTTCTTTGCAAGAAGCTTTTAAAATCATGCATCCATTTTTTTGACAGCTTAGCTACAATTGGATACTATATTCCATCAATGCCTGTAACAGGAATTGAAATGAATTGATTTGAATTGAATACACTGAGTTAGAAGAAGAGGAATGCTTCATCTAGACCCCTGATTTCTGTAAGTGTAAGGTCCTTGGGGCTTTTTAAACTTGCAAAGGTGCTCTTTAGTGCTTCAGAAGCAGAGGGATACTAAATCATGGTTTTCATCGTTGACTCTTATTCACATTTTATGCAAGAGTTTTGTGGAAGTTCAGTGAATACTTTCTATATCCTCTGATATCAACTTGGTTTTCTTGCAAATGAACTAAAAGTTGCTTCTAATGTGTCTAAATACACGTTGAAAGTGTGTTTTTTAAATATTGTATTTATTTATTTATGGAGTGGTTCTGCCTGACACGAGAGAGGAGGGAGATACGCAAAGGATGCCAATTTTGGGGTGTGTCTGAAGATGCGGAGGGCAGTCCCATTCACAGAATCTCTGTTCTGCTCCCACCTTTTGGATTTAGCCCTTGGGAACCTGACTTCATTGATCCACAAGCCCATTTCTTGCCCTCCTAAGTGTAACATGAATGTAAACCCACAGCTGTCTTGTCCTCACTTTTTTAGACATGTCTGTCTCCCCATGTTATTCTTTAAAGTAAACTCCCTGGCTGGGCACAGTGGCTCACATCTGCAATTCCAACACTTTGGGAGGCCAAGGTGGGGGGATTGTTTGAACCCAGGAGTTCAAGACCAGCCTGGGCAACATAGCGAGACCTTGTCTATACAAAGAAATTAACCGGGCATGGTGGCGGTGTCGTCCCGATTACTCAGGAGGCTGAGGCAGAAGTATTGCTTGAACCTAGGAGGTCAAGGCTGCAGTGAGCTGTGATTGTGCCACTGCATTCCATCACGGAAGACAGAGTAAGGCCACAACTCAAAATAAGCAAAAAATAAAAATAAACTCCTCTACAATCCAATACTCCTCTCATAAACACACTTCAGAGAGAATATTCTCTTTTGCCTGGGAGCAGATTCCACCCACTCCATCGGGGTGGTAGAGGGCTTTCCCTGTTCCTACAAAAGCCATAAAGCTGGCTTTGCCATCGTTAGGTTTTATAAGGTGACGCTGACCCTATCGTGAAGCGTGCTCATCTGGGCTGCTCTGCTCATTAACCACAGCCGAGTGCTAACCTTTCCAGACATAAATAATACAGCAGCACCTTGATCTGCACGGGAGAAGCATGGACAGCCAGGCTTTTAATTTGTCTTCTTCCCTTGAATCCTCACAAACTGCTTTTTCTTATTGTGTTTGACAAAATGTCAAAACTGTATTTCTCCTTATTGATGTGAAGACACTCTTTACCCTACCCCGACCTCATGCCCTCTGCCATTTAACTTTGCCATGTGAGTAGGGAGATTTGACGCTGGGCTTAGGCACGTGACTTGCCTTGGTTGCTGGGAGATGAACAGACATGACACAGGAAGTGGCTGCAAAGGCTTGGGCATGGGAGCTTGCTCTCTACATCTCTGCCACCACCTAGGTGAGTCCATTGGTCCCAGGGTGAGGCTTTGCATCCTGTGGAGCAGAGGATGCTCACCCAGATCGGGTGATAGCCATGAAGTCCCAGACAGGGGAGTCCAACAAGATCAGAGGAGCCACTTAGCTGATCCCAGTTGATCCCAGAGATGGGAACATTGCCACATATTGATGTACATGCCTGGGTTTATGTGGCTGTTTGTTAACTGGTACTCTGCCCTCCTGTCCAAAGCCAGTTCCTCCCTCTGCACCCTGGACCCAGGCAAGCACCGTCCACCCACAAATACACCCATCTAATCAACATCCTTTCTGCTACCCATTCCATGAACCTTTGCCTTCCTCCTAGCTAATTCTCTTCAGCAGTTGAACTGTTACCTGAAGTGCTCTTCCTGGGGTGAGATGAGTTGATGATGGGTTCTTATGTTCATGTTTGTCATGAATTTGCAAACAAACACAGAGAAGCAGGATATGCAAGTAACTTTATCAAGCAAAGAAGAACATCCTCTCAAGAAAGGAGAACAGGCAGAAAAGACTTACAGAAAGCTGCTGTATCTGCGTCCAACTATTTTTGAGCTATAACTTTTATTCTTATGGGTGTCAAGGAGTGGGTTTGAAGTTGACTTTCCCTAGAAATGGGTGGTCTTAGGGCTAGATTTCTTTTAGTCCTTTCTCATGTCAGGTGGGGGGAATTTCAGGCCTTATCAGGTCATATGACTACTGTCATGGCATCAGGTGTGTGATGAGAGTGGGAGGCTCCTTTAGGGTAATTTTATGTTAGTATATTACAGGGAAGATTTATGGTTATCTTAAGTCAACCTTGTCTATTGGTACGCATGTTCTGGGGTCTCTAAGCTAGTTCCTGCCTTGGTAGTCAATTCTTGACTACAAGCATCCTGGATAAATAGACAGCAGTGCTGCAGGTGCATTTGAGAAAAGCCTAACAGTCGAGTAGGCGTGAAGATTCCCACAGAGAGGTCGCTTGCCTGGGGCCGCTTGCTTGGGGGTGTGATTCTGCACCAGCTGCTGCAGGCATCCATGAGCTTGGAACTTTCCTCCAGCCCTGAAGCTCTTCCTAGTCAAACCTGCCTACTCTATCAGAATCACCTGACATCTCTTCTATCGCTTAGTTCCCAAACAGCTGCCTTCTATCCTATCATTCTACCCTTCCACTTATTGCCTTACCCCCCACCTCCGAAAGAGAAGAGTTGTTTCTACTCTTAAGTTCTACTTTTCTACCATCCATTCACCTTGCAGCCCAGGCAGTTTTCCTCCTCCCCCATCATGCCATGGAAACAGTCTTACCCAGGCCACCCGTGATCTGCTTGTTGTTGGTTATAAAGTAGACAATGGACACTTCCATTCATTCCCTTTTCTCCCCCCCCACCCCGGTTTCTTTTTGTATGACCTCTTTGCAGCATTTGACACTTTGACAATCCCTTCCCGTGGCCCCTCTGGCACCACACTCTCCTAGTCTTCTGCTTCTCTGTGGGTCCTCAGGCTGCCTTGTGGGCCCCTCCCTCGCATCTCATCCCTTTGAATGTGGCTGGTTCCCTAGGCCTCTGTTCTAGAACCTCTTCTCCCCTACCTGAGTAATCCCATCCGTATCTTATTGCCTCCATTACTAACAAAAGGATGATGACTCCTAAGTCTCTAAGTTCTACCAGTTCCCTGTCCTGAGCTCCAGATACATAGAAGAGTCTATTGGTTATCCCACAGGCAAACTTGAGATGTCTAAAATTTAATTCACCATTGTCCCATTAAACTCCCTCTTTCTGGCTGGGTGCAGTGGGTCACACTTATAATGCTAGCACTTTGGGAGGTCAAGGTGGGAGGATTACTTGAGGCCAGGAGTTCGAAATCAGCTGAGACAACATGGTGAGACCTTGTCTCTATGAAAAATAATTTCGCTGGGCATAGTGGTGCACACCTGCAGTTTCAGCTACTCGGGAGGCTGAGGTAGAAGTATTGCCTGCCTAAACTGAGGAGGTCAAGGCTGCAGTGAGCTGTGATTGCGCCACTGTACTCCAGCCTGGGCAACAGAGTAAGACTTCAACACAAAACAAAACAAAACAAAACAAAACCTTCCCTCTTTCCCCTTTGTTCACTGTCTCAGTGAATGGTGTCATCTCCCACCCACTCCTTGAGTGCTAAGAGTGGCCATTTTTGCCCAGAACAGAGACCATTTGTGTGGAAAGCTAAACACGCTGGTTCAAGCCAGCTCTATCTGGTCCCAGCTGGATTTACAGCACCCACTGGGTTGGCTTAAGGAAGGCCTGCATTTAAAACCCTTGAATGCCAGGTTGTAGAAGCGTGAGTAACACTAGGGGGTTTGACATACATATATGAGTGGACTCCAAAAGAAAAGGCCTGTGAAAAAACTAGCTCGGAGGTCAGTTTCTCTTCCCTCCATACCAGAGTCTTCTTGTCCACTTTATTTCCTCCTCTTCCACATCCAGCCATCTCCACGTCCTGCTGAACCTGCCTTCCCAACACATCTTCCTTCTGTCCATATCTCTCAATCCCATGTCAGCTTCCTGAGTTTGGGCCACTCGTGTCCTATGATCGGACTGCTGCTTTATCAGCTTCCCAGCTTGCTTCCTGTCTCCACCTCTCCGGAATCCAATCCATTTCCCACACTGCAGCTGACATCATCTTTCTAAAAGAGACATGTGATCACACCTCTCCTTTGTTTAGACCCTTTTAATGTTCTTCCGTCACTGTAGTCACAGAAGGCACAGAAGGATCCCTGCTCACCTCTCCGGCTTTGCCTCCTGACATTCCTTTCCTTGAACTAGTGGAAGCCATATAGAGTGATTTGGAAGTTACTCAAGGATCCCCTGTTTTCTCTATCCACCCAGCCTTTGCTCCTTTGGCTTCATCTGCCTGGAACAACCCACACTGTAGCCTTGCCCTGCAGGGCAGGTAGGATGCATTTTTGAGCCCTGTGTGCACCGGCACAAGATCCCTGCCTCCCTCCTCACATATCCCATCTCTCTGCACTCAATGACCTCTTTCCTGGTTTATTGTCTAGGTGCGAGGTCTTCCAGGCAGGGACTGTGTCTTGTTCATCACAGTAGCCTCAGAAGCCACCATGTTCAGGAACATAGTAGGTGCTCAGTAAACATTAAATACTCAATTAATTAGTTAATTGAGTAATTGAGAAAAATAAATACATGAATTAATGAACACGCACAGACCTCTTACCTGAAAGCTTCTCTACCTTGTATATGGTAGGGTTAAGACCTTTTAGTTTCTCAATGATTTCCTTCTCTTGCTTATCATCTGTAAATGGATTTTGTCCTTATTTTATTGGCACTATCTTTAGGTCCTATAAAAACTTCTTCCATTTCTTTTAGTAGCTATCTCAGAGCACTAAGCTTCTCAAGTATGCCCTGTCACTAATGACTGCCATGCGGGGACATGATACGCTAATGCTTGCTTCAATAAGCTGAAGTTATTGTTGAAACAAACTGAACTACCTCCAGCTCACCTCCCGTTTTAAAGGGCCCACTAAAATTGATTCTGTGAAATAGGCTTTAAAAAAATATCCTCCTTAAATAGAAAATATAAACAGAGGAGGAGGACTGCTAACTCAGAAAATGTATGCCTGTTTGGAGACCTGGCTTGTTTCACTTGACTGAACAGGAGGTAATAATGTCCATTGGCACAATGCAGTTTGAACCTGGTTTTTGTCTACATTGATGGACTGGGGGTTCTCAAAGGTTCTTAAAAAAATGACTCCAGCTTCAGCTCTGAACGCTTTTGAGAGTGTCTCACCTATGACATGGGCATTATTCACGTGTCTGTGTGACGGACAGTGCTCACAAGCACTGCAGCATGAAATGTCTTGTTCATGCATTCTGTGTTTCTGCAATACTAATAAACAAGAGTATCACAGTTCTACATCTAAAAACTTATTTATGACTGCATAAAGTCTGTTGTGGCAATCACAAGGATTATATCCATTTACACACACACATATATTTATATAATATTTAGCATATGAGTTTTCCATTTTTTTCCATCTTCTAAGACTATAAGGAGTAAGTATTGTGAATAGTGCTAAAATAAACATCCATGCGCAGGTATCTTTTTCTTTTTTTTTCTTTTTTTTGAGTTGGAGTCTCACTCTGTCGCCCAGACTGGAGTGCAGTGGCACGCTCCCAGCCACCGCAGTCTCGACCTGCTGGGCTCTGGCGATCCTTCCGCCTCAGCCTTCCAAGTAACCAGAACTACAGGTGCACGCTACCACACCCAGCTAATTTTTTTGATTTATTGTTAGAGATGCAGTCTTGCCAAGTTGCCTGGGCGGGTCTTGAACTCGTGGGCTCAGGCAATCCACTCACCTCAGCCTCCCAAAACGCAGGATTACAGGCTGAGCCACAGACCCGGCTAGGTATTTTTTTCATAGAATGATTTGAGTTCCTCTGGTATATTCCCAGTAGGGGGATTGCTGGGTCATATGGAAAGCCAATTTCTAATTCTTTTAGGAACCGCCACACTGTTTTCCATAGAGGTTGAACTAGTTTGCATTCTCACCAGCAGTGTAGAAGCATTCTCTTTTCTCTGCATCCACGCCAGCAACATTTAACATAATATTATAAGAAAGGGATTGGCAGTAGCCAGAAACTGCTGAGGGCGCATAACATCAATAAGTGTACCTGGTCTCAAACCAGACAAAGTGAGGACCAAAGGGAGGCCCAAGCTTTACCTGTAAAATGGCCACTTGACTCCTGAAGTGCACCCCACATCTTCAAAATAAAAATTAAAAAAAAAAAGATAAATAGCCCTGGACTGAGCATTTTTCTGCATTTCCCATTTTGGGCCATAATAGGAATTGAGGGTCCTGAGATCATAATTAAAATTTAAAAAAAAATTCAAGACTGCGATTCAGTTTCAAAATGGGGAAGAAGGGTCTGACATTCTGGCTTCTGTTTGTGTTTGTAGACTTCCTGAACTGGGGTCATTCAGCCAGGTGACTTCTTGGAACCCCGGTCACTGTGTCCACTGCCAGGATGAGGCCTGAAAACACAACCCAGACAGGGAATGCCGACAGGCTGAGGAACATGGCACCAGAGAGAGCAGAGAGGGTTGTGGGAGGCCCACAGCACACATGGCCCCAGGCAAGGTACCTGGAGACCCGCCCAGGTGAGCTCCTGCTGGTGATGTGAGACTGTGGAGCTGACAATTGTTTTTGCAGGTTTTGACTTTTTTTGTGTGCCAGTTCTATATTTTTTTCTTTAAACAGAGAAACTAAACTATTGTAGCGTTAGTAGGGTGAGTTAAAAAACTGTGGAAAAACTTCTTCAGCAGCAGAGAGAAACGCTGAAATAAAAAAAGTAGGAGCTCTGGCGGAGAAGCTGAAATGAGTCTCAGGACATGGGTCTGCCAGAGAGTCAGCAAAGGCTCCTCACCTCCAGCCCAGCAAGTACATTCTCCACCCACCAGCCCCGCCCCCGGGTACAGAAACTGTTTTCATAACCCTGCCAGACCTTTTGTTTTCAGGCTGAAGAAGTAGAGTTCAATGTGCACAAGGTCCTGGATATTTTCTTTCCAGCCATAAAAACCGTAAGAACGTAGACTATGCCTAGGTAATATAGCAAGAGCTTGTCTCTACAAAAAAAAAGAAAGTAAGAAAATTAACTGGATATGGTGGTGCATACCTATGGTCCCAGCTACTCAGGAGGTTGAGATGGAAGGATTGCCTGAACCCGGGAGGTTTAGGCTGTGATGAGCCATGATCATGCCAGTGCACTCCAGCCTGGGCATCAGAGTGAGACTCTGACTAAAAATAAAAAAGTAGAAGCTAAGAGAGGTATGAGAATAACTACAAACAGAGGTTCTAGTGCAGTGTTTTCTTCAGGAGAAAGGAGGAGATAGGAGACTGCCTTCCCTATTGTGAGGAAGGGTCCCAACCAAGGAGAGAAACTTTTGTTTGTTTGTTTGTTTGTTTTTGAGTTGGAATCTCACTCTGTCGCCCAGGATGGAGTGCAGTTGAGATGCTTATGGCCACCACGGCCTCGACCTGCTACAGGTGCGCACCACCATGCCCAGCTAATTTTTTTATTTATTGTAGAGATTAGGTCTTGCCGAGTTGCCCAGTCTGGTCTCGAACCCCTGGACTCAGATAATCTTCTCACCAAAGTGCTGGGATTACAGGTTTGAGCCACTGGGCCTGGCCGAGAGAGACTTTCAGCTACTCACATACATGCCCATAGAGAACAAGAGAGCAAAAGGAATGGCAAGAGAGTGAGATGCTGAAATATTCTTACAGGAGGGCGTTTATTTTTTTATTTTTTTATTTTTTAATTAATAGAGTTTATTTTTAGAACTATTTTAGGTACAGAAAAATTGGACAGAAAATAAAGTTCCTATATATCTCCTCCCTTCCCCATCTTCCCAGTTTCTCCTGTGATTAACATCTTGCATTAGTAGTGAAACATCTTACAACTGATGAACCAGCATCAAATACTGTTATTAACTGAAGTCTATA
>CAUYQG010080809.1:0-23687 GCA_963574415.1 Tarsius wallacei | reverse complement strand
TACCACGCCCGGCTGATTTTTTTGATTTATTGTAGAGATGAGGTTTCGCCTGCCCAGGCGGGTCTCGAACCCGCGGGCTCAGGCAATCCACTCACCTCAGCCTCCCAAAGGCGCGGGATTACAGGCTGAGCCACCGAGCCCGACTCCGAAGATGTTTCTTAGTCGACATAGCTGAGATCCAAAGATGGAATAAATCCTCAACCTACTTCTACAAGTAAATGCTTAGAAAATTCCCCTGTTGACAGGCTATAAACATAAGGTGGACTTTCCTCCTGTTCTACACAATTCTTGAAAAGATGCAATAAGTAGGTTATTCTAGCCTCAAAGGCAATGAAATGAATTATGGATGACTCTATGGATAGAACTGAACAGATAAAAATGTAAATCATTCAATGGCTGTTTGGAGCTATGTTTAAAAAAAAAAAAAGAGTAAATCTTCTGGGCCAAAAATAAGCAAATTAAATCAAAACTCAAAAGGCAGGCAGTAGACTGGGGAAGTATTTATTACTAATATAGAACAGAATTAATAGCCTCAATATTTAAAGAGATCATAACATTCAGTGAGAAAAACCCCAATACATAACTGTGCAAAAATTTCTAGCAGACAAGTCTCAAAAATGAGTTATATAAATGGCTGGCAAATATTTGGGGAAAGAGAGTCCAGCCTCGCTAATTCAAAGAAACGGAAGCCAAAGCAGCAATGAGATTCCATTCTCCACCTATGGAATTAGTCAAGATGGAAAGCACCTCTGATGGTGCTGATGGGAGTAAACAGTCTATTTGACAGCAGTTTGGCATACCTAAGAGCCTTTGACCTGGTAATTCTTCTTCTGGGAATCTACCTAAAGAAGATTTGAATCACAAAGGTTTCACACAGCCTTATTTAAAATAGAGAGAAATTGAAGCATCCTACCAAAGAGGAATGGTCTTTTCATTCATTCATTCAAATGTTTATTGAGTGTCTACTATGTGATCATTTCCTGAGACTGCTAAATAATGACTAGTTGTCCTAAATGAATCTTTTCAAACACAGGCAGAATTTGTGTCAATATGTTGATGTATATAATATACATAAGCTTATATATGTTTGTATATACATACCATACCATCTCTGAAAGGCTACCCAAGGAATTGATAACAGATTTCCTTTTGAAAAAGGAGTTAGGGGGGACACAACGTCAATAAGCGTACCTGACCTCAAACCAGGCAAAGTGGGGACCAAAAGGAGGCACAAACTTTACCTGTATGAGGTCCACTTGTAAAATAAAATACTAAAAAAAAAAAAAGGGCAACCTCTTTCAGGTCCCCTCCCACTGTGGGAGCTTTTCTATCTTCTTAATAAATCCTGCTTTCCAAAAAAAAAAGTAGCTGAGTGAGGAGTAAAATGGGTAATCACGCTTGTACTATCTTGAATTCTTTGTTGTTGTTTGTTTTGGGATTTGTGGAGATGGGATCTCATTCTGTTGCCTACCTTGGTCTCCAACTCCTGGCTCAAGCCATCCCACTATCTCAGCCTCCTAAAGTACTGGAATTACAGGTATGAGCTATTGTGCCTGGCCCCATCTTGACTTTTTAAAACATGTACATGTATTGTGTTAAAGTTTTGAAAGTATCTGGTGTATACCTCATCTTATTTTTCATAGAGAAAACAACTCAGGAGTTGTTTTCAAGTCATTTCAAGGGTGTCTCATTTCCCTGGGTGTGGAAAACTCTACAAGAGAAGGAACTGTCCTGTTTCTCTGTAGATTCCCATAGGACTTAGCACAATTTGGGCACATATTCGATGTTAAAAAATACATGTTGAATAGAAAATAATGTAATCTGGTGCTCAAATATCACAGGAGTAGAAATTAAAATTTACAACTCTGGGTATTGCTTTAACGCTGTGTGCTTTGAAAAATATCACTTACGTTTTATATCATAGCCTGCTAATCTGCCAATGGCAGGAAGCAAGATAGTTGAAATCCATGGATGGAACCCTACACAGAGAAATGCAAATACCCTTTTAATGTCTATGTATCCACCTATAACCTTAATAAGTTAAATTGATTTAGAGATCCCCTAACAGCTGGGCATAATGGCACACACCTGTAGTCCCATCTACTTGGGAGGCTGATGAGAGAGGAGTGTTTGAGCCCAGGAGCTAGAGGTTGTAGTGTGTATGATTGTGCTTGTGAATAGCTACTGCACTCCAACTTGGGTAACAGCAAGACCCTTATAAAAGAAAAATCTTAATATAAAGTTAAAAAAGTAGATAAACTCAAGGCTTTAATTATTACAAAAAGCAAAAGTTAAAATATATGATGTATTTCATGCATTTAAGTGATTAGATTTATTTTAATATATTAATGTACTTTGTGAATCTTTTGTCATCTATAGCAATTCATTTATCACCAAATACAGGTATTTTTTTTTTCTTTATTTTCCTCTATATGAAAAAACAGGCAACAAACTTGCAATGGTGATAAGTTGCATTCACCAGTGAATTTATCTTTTTTCTATGGTTTCATAATGAATGACAACATCAGTTGAAACTAACATCTGATTTAGTATATGGATCCCTTCACTGACCCCTTCCCTACAACTAGCAGCCATTTATTTTCAAAATATCATTTCCTGCTATGAGAAATTAATTGAAGCCAGGCGCAGTGGCTGAAGTCTATAATCCCAGCACTTTGGGAGGTTGAGGTGAGAGGATTGCCTGAGCCTAGGGTTTGAGACCAGCCTGGCAACTTGAGGAGACCTCATCTCTACTATAAATCAAAAAATTAGCCGGGCTCTGTGGCTAAGCCTGTAATCCCACACTTTGGGAGGCCGAGGTGAGTGGATTGCCTGAGCCCGCGGATTCGAGACCCGCCTGGGCAACTTGGCGAGACCTGTCTCTACAATAAATCAAAAAATTAGCCAGGCGTGATAGCGCGCACCTGTAGTTCCAGCTACTTGGAAGGCTGAGGCGGCTGGATCGCCGGAGCCCAGCAGGTCGAGGCTGCGGTGGCCGGGAGCGTGCCACTTCACTCCAGTCTGGGCGACAGTGAGACTTCAACTCAAAAATAATAATAAATAAATAAATAATAAAAAAAATTAACTGGGCATGGTGGCATGCGCCCGTAGTTCCAGCTACTTGGAAGGCTGACGCAGAAGGATCGCCTGAGCCCAGCAAGTCGAGGCTGCGGTGCCTGTGAGCGTGTGTCACTAGCCTGGCAAACTACCAAGAGGAAATGTACTTCACTAAATGAAGTTCCTGAAATGCAGCTATTGTTTTTTGCTTCTTTTTGCTCTGCCAGCATCTTCAGATTATGAGAAAGTGCATTCTCTGCATTGCAGAGCATAAAACAGTTCAGAACTGTTTCAGAAGGTGCAGCGACTATTGGATATAAAGTACAAAGCAGTGGGTGGAGGCAGGAGCTTGAAGAAGAGAACCAAGGAAATTTGAATAAAGGATCTGTCTTTGTTTCTGAAATTTACAGAAAGAATTAGTTTGATGTTGAGTGAAGTGCTAGGTACTATTAGTGAAAAGGCTGGTCCAATGTAAAGACAAAGAATTAAGCCAGGCTCGGTGGCTCAGCCTGCAATCCCGCGCTTTGGGAGGCTGAGGTGAGTGGATTGCCTGAGCCCGCGGGTTCGAGACCCGCCTGGGCAACTTGGCGAGACCTCATCTCTACAATAAATCAAAAAAATTAGCCAGGTGTGGTAGTGCGCCCCTGTAGTTCCAGCTACTTGGAAGGCTGAGGCGGAAGGATCACCGGAGCCCAGCATGTCGAGGCTTCAGTGGCAGGGAGTGGCCACTGCACTCCAGTCTGGATGACAGAGTGAGACTCCAACTCAAAAAAAAAAAAATAATAAGACAAAGAATTGGAGGCAAAAGTGTACATAAAATCTATTAATGAGGGAGTGAGAAGGACCAGGCCCACAGTGAGCAATCAAAGATGTTCTAACTGGAAGAAAAGGGTTTTGCAGCAAAATTCCCTAATGAAAGGAATCCCACAGATTTGCTGGAAAGAAGTTGGGCTAGATGATGCAAATCGGGAAAATCAAAGTTGAGATGCTATAACAGTAGCACATGTGTGTAGATCCCAATGTACCAACTGACAAACTAACCGATTGCCAATAGCCAACTTAAGATGGGAAACTGGGAAAGATGGCAGGGTGCAATCTGAAGGGTCTTCCTTGTCACTGAAGGAAAGGGTATGGTGTGCTGTGTTCATGTGTCCTCAGAAGGGCCTTGGTAAGAGGAAGAAAGAGAAAGATGGAGAAGGAAGCAGAGGAAGAAGAAAATAGGAAGAAGGGAAAGGAAAAAGGGAAAAAAAATGAAGAAATCCTCATTTCATCGAGAACAAAAAAAAAAAAGAATGAGAGAAGAAAGAGGGAGAGGCAGGAGCTAACGGTTACAGACTTCATCTCCTTTCTTGCACTCTATAACCCCAAGTGGTAATTTCATCCCCATTTTACAGGCAAAGGAGGCACAAGGCCACACAACTATGAAGCATAGAGCCAGACTAGAACTCCTGTCTACCTGAGCTCCATAATCCCCTCCTTTGCATGTTGCCTATGAAATTGTTCACAGTCAGCAGAGAGGTCATCTGCTAGCTATGGTCAATCAGTGTTAACGTGTGAAGGGAAATCAGCATGTGGGACATGACTTGCAGAATTGTTGCTATTACATTACGTTAAATTTCACCGTTGGGAGAGATGATGAAGGGCACAGAAAAGCTTTTCACTCCTTTACATCAATCCTGAACACGTAAGAATGGAAATTACAGCTGGTCATAATGACACATGCTAAATGACCTGGCATTAAAAAAAAAAAAAAAAAAAATGAGGTTTATCCTGGAAGTGAAAAGCTGAAAAAAGATGTAGCATTTGGCCAGGCATGGTGGCTCACGCCTGTAATCCCAGCACTTTGAGAGGCGGAAGCAAGAGGATTGCCTGAGTCCAGGGGTTCGAGACTAGCCTGGGCAACTTGGTGAGCCCTCATCTCTACAATAAATCAAAAAATTAGCCAGGTGTGGTGGTGCGTGCCTGTGGTTCCAGCTACTTGGAAGGCTGAGGTGGAAGGATCGCCTGAGCCCAGCAGGTCGAGGCTGCGGTGGCCATGAGCTTGCCACTGCACTCCAGGCTGGGTGACAGAGTGAGATGCCAACTCAAAAAAAAAAAAAGATGTAGCATTTTATAATAAAAAAATTAGACTTATAGGGACTTGCTGATATTTAAATCAAATAATATTTAAAAGCAAATGAACTGATTTTTAAGTCTATTAATTGTAGTGAAATACACATAATATAACATTTACCACTTTAGTCATTTTAAACGTACAGTTCATCAGCATTAAGTACATTCACAGTGTTGTGCAAGCATTTCCACCATCCATCTTCAGAATGCTTTTCATTTTGCAAAACTTTTTTTTTTTTGAGACAGTCTTGCTCTGTCACCCAGACTGGAGTGCAGTGGTGCAATCAGAGCTCACTGCAGCCTCGAACTCCTGGGCCAACTAATTTGTTTTTTTATTTTTATAGAGATGGGGTCTTGTTATGTTGCCCAGGTTGGTCTCAATTCCTGTTCTCAAGTGATCCTGCTACTTCGGCCTCCCAAAGTGCTGGGATTACAGACATGAGCCACTGTGCCTGGCCTCATTTTGCAAAACTGAAACTCATACCCATTAAACAGTAACTCCCCACTGGCAATAGCCCCTGGCAACCATCTCCACTCTACTTTCTGTTTCTTATGAAATTGACCATTCTAGGTACCTCGTGAGAGTGGAATCATACAGTATTTGTCCTTTTGTGACTGGCTTATTTCACTGAGCATAATGTCCTCCAGTTTCATCCATGTTGTAGCCTGTGTCAGAATTTCCTTCCTTTTTTTTTTTGAGTCAGAGTCTCATTCTGTCACCCAGGCTGGAGTGCAGTGGCATGCTCATGGCCACCACAGGTTTAACCTGCAGGGCTCAGACAATGCTTCTGCTATAGCCTTCCAAGTAGCTGAAACTACAGGAGTGCGTCACTACCCTCAGCTAATTTTTTGATTTACTGTAGAGACGAGGTCTCACCACGTTGCCCAGGCTGGTCTCGAATCCATAGGCTCAGGCAACCTCTCACTTCTGCCTCCCAAAGTGCTGGGATTATAGATGCGAGTCGCCACACCCAGCATCCTTCCCTTTTAAGACTGAACAATATTTCATTGTATGTATAGGTCACATTTTGTTTATCTGTTCACCTGTCACCAGACACTTGGGATGCATCCACCTTTTGGCTACTAAACTGATTTTTTTTTTTGTTTGAGAAAGCAGGATTTATTGAGGATAGAAAAACTCCCAGAGCAAGAGGGGACCCAAGAGGGTTGCCCTAAACTGACTTTTATTTATTTATTTATTTTGAGTTGGAGTCTCACTCTGTCGCCCAGACTGGAGTGCAATGGCACGCTCCCAGCTACTGCAGCCTTGACCTTCTGGGCTCCGGCGATCCTTCCGCCTCAGCCCTCCAAGTAGTTGGAACTACAGGCGCGCGCAACCACGCCTGGCTAATTTTTTGATTTATTGTAGAGATGAGGCTCGCCAAGTTGCCCAGGCGGGTCTCAAACTCACGGGCTCAGGTAATCTACTCACCTCAGCCCCCCAAAGCGCGGGATTACAGGCTGAGCCACCAAGCCCGGCCTAAACTGACTTTTAAAATCTTGCATTTGCACAGGAATTTTAAAGAAAGTTTCAAAGCACTTTTACATATACGATCTCACTTTATTCTATGTGTCTCCTTCATTGCAGCGAGGGATAAATCCATAGGGTTATTATTTTACAAGTTTTGAAAGGGAAATCAGTCACAAAAGGAAAAAAAGAACTCAAAGCATAGCATGCCATTACAACCAGCCCATCGCAAGTCTTCATCAAAGGCAAGGAGGGTACAGAGGCTCCCAGCTCTGTTTTCCAGGGCAGCCCTGGGTATTGAAATTCAATGCCAGGTTGGAGGGGGCAGGAGAAGGAAGGGCTCGCCCTGGACAATGCATTGATAATCTGCTGCGCTGTTGCTTGATCATAAAAAAATATAATAGGTTCAATATTGCTATAATATAAACAAGGTCAGAACACAAAGAAGACCAACTCGCCTGTAATTCGTTTGTTAAAACTGATATTTACGTAGTACAGGATGAGGAAGATTTTTCACCACAGTTATCCCATTAAAGGAAAGCTTCTATAAGACTAATAATCAGAGAAAAGAAGATGAAGAACATGACAAGCATTTGATAAGTTCATCAACATCTGTTGATTCATTTTTAAGGGCCTGGTGTATGACTGTACATTCACATGAATTGTCTCAATTTGTTCTTTCCCACGTGGGATCTTCTGCCAGTGGTGCCTGGCCTGTCTCCACCATGACCAGCTGGGCCACCTGTAGAGGGGACTTCACCATCCTGGATTTCACTTTCCACATTTCTAAAATGGGGCCAATAATAATGCTTACCTCCTCGGGCTGTTATGAGAATGGAGTGAGACACAGCTGTTTAGCCCAACGCCTGGCAGATAGTCGGCATCCAAGACACACAACCCAGTATGACACGAATGCATTCATCTCTGCTGACCTGTCCAACAACCCCAGGAAGTGCATATTCTTAGTATGCCCATTTTATGGATGAGAATACAGAAGCTCTGGGAGGGGTTAAGTAACAGAAGCAGGGTTCAAAGCTGGTATCTAGCTTTGATTCCAGATCTTCTCTGCTTTACAGCTATCTGTGGAGCTGAATCCCTGGCTAGGAACCCTTTGAGTGATGAGTGTTCCACAAGGAGTACTGGGGCAGCTGCTTGCACGTGTGTCTCCTGACTGCAGCTGGAGGAGGTCAGCAGAAGCTGTGCTTGGTGCTGGGAGCTGACTGGGCCCATAGCAGCATCCTTCACTGTGCAGTAGCAGCTGCTGCCTGGGTGCAAAAGCCACATCCCAGCTTTCTGAGTACAGCTAACCTAACCTCCACTAATTTGCAAGCTCTTTTCTTGTGTCTTCATATCCTTCCCTCCTTTCGGGGGGCCCTTTCTTCCTCTTCTTGCCTCTTACCCTCTCTTTTCCTTTGGACAGCCACATTCTCCCTGTTCATTTACCTCTAACCTCCTTTCTCTCTTCTCTAGCCTAATTTGAAACAGAATGGAATTATTCATCCTGTGTTTATTAAACGTGTTAAATGTCCTGTTCTGAAGTTTTAAAAGCAAACAAATTGAATATTTAAAGCAGGCTTTTTTAAAGCCTCAAAAATCAGTGGCTTGGATAGATGGAAGGTTATGTTATACAGAAAGCAAGCTGGGCAACTCCCTCGGGTCCCCTCCTACTGTGGGAGCTTTTCTGTCCTCTCAATAAATCCTGCTTTCTCAAAAAGAAAGAAAGAAAGCAAATCTAGCAAAATGTTAATTGTAGAATCCAGGTGGTGGATGGATGGGTGTCTGCTGCATAATTCTTTCCATTTTTCTGTATGTTGGAAAATTTTCACAATTAAATGTGGAGGTGGGTGGGAATCAATACCTTTCTATCTATCACTTTCAACTAATTTTTGTTGTAGGGAGGGCTGGGGCAGTGCCCTCAATATAAAAAAGGTTTCTCCTCCAAATGTCAGACCATTTGGGTGGGCAGAGGGGGCATCTCAGCGTCCTCCTTTGGAAGGAAAATCACTGAGGGGCTCAGCCAAGCGAGGCCTCTTCAGACAAAGCCAGGCTGAAGCAGACACTTAGCTGTCGGCTTTTCTGGGAGGAACCGTGGCATCACCCAAAGCTTCAATATCAGTGAAGAGAACATGAGAACTAAGCTAAGTTGCCCCTGTTGTTTCACAAGAGAAACAGCCGTCAACGGGTGACATTCAGAGGACTTCATGCCTGTGGTTCTCCATCTGCTGGTCCACATTGCCTTGGCTTGTAAATCAGTGTTTCCAGCTGTGGAGTCACAGAACCGGCCTGGTCCCTGGGACTGAAGTTCCCACTGGAAAAGAGGATGGTGGCATATTTGGCCAGGGAAGCTGGAAAAGCTCGCAGTGTTGTCATTGCTGCTGTGGCCACTGGTGCTGATCCGTTGAGCTGCCTTGTGGAGGCTTTCCCTGAGCTATCTCCACGTAGCCATGTGAATTCTCTTCCTTCAGCCCCACAGAGGAAACTCCAGCAGTCACGCATCCCTTGCCAGCTGGGGGAGGACAAACTGTGAACTGCCCTCCCTCTCTTCCTCCCTCACTTGCATTACATGAGAGAGCTCAGAGGGGCTGACAGGGCACTGCAACAAAGACACCAGCAGATTCACCACGCATGGCTTGTCAGAGCTTCAGATTAGAAACACCCTGGCCATTGCTTTGTTAACTGACTCAAAAAACAAACAAACAAAAAAAAAACAACTCTAGTGTCTCCATGAGCTATGGCCTCCATGTTTCCTAGTTTTGTCTCCCTCCCCTACCTTGGGGAGGTTAATCTCTCTCTCTCTCTCTCTCTCTCTCTCTCTCTCTCTTTCTCTCTCTACTTTCTAAATAAACTTTACTTGAAAACTTTGAAAAGAAAAAAAAGACGCACCCCAAACGGCAGTCCCAGGGGACCTGTGAGTTAAATGACAGCGCATCTCTACAATAGGGAGCTACGCAGCCCCTTCTGCGTTAGGTACTGATGAGGAATAATTTCCAAGCTATATTTTTCATTAGAAAGAAAAAGGAGGCCGGGCTCAGTGGCTCAGCCTGTAATCCCAGCACTTTGGGAGGCCGAGGTGAGTGGATTGCCTGAGCCCACAGGTTCAAGACCAGCCTGGGCAACTTGGCGAGACTTTGTCTCTACAATAAAAAAAAAAAAATTAGCCAGGTGTGGTAGTGCACGCCTGTAGTTCTAGCTCCTTGGAAAGCTGAGGCAGAAGGATTGCTGGAGCCCAGCAGGTCAACACTGGGGTGACCAGGGTGGCTGTGCACGTGCCACTACACTCCAGCCTAGGCGATCGAGTGAGACAAGAAGGAAGGAAGGAAGGAAGAAAGAAAGAGGAAGGGCCAGCACAGTGGCTCAAGCCTGTAATTTCAGCACTTTGGGAGGCCTAGGTGGGAGGATTGCTTGAGCCCAGGAGTCAAAGACCAGCCTGAGCAACATAACAAGACCTTGTCTCTACACAAAATCAAAAAGTTAGCCAGGCTTTGTGGCATGCTCCTGTAGTCCTAGCTATTCGGGAGGCTGAGGCGGAAGGATTGCCTGAGCCTAGGAGGTCAAGGCTGGGGTGAACCATCCTGATTGTGCCACTGCACTCCAGCATGGGTGAGAGTGAGACCCAGGCTGAAAAAAAAAAGGATGATCAGAATAGTGTGTACAGAATGTCTATTTGTGTGATTAAAAAGTATATACCTCTATGGTTATATATGCAAGAAAATATTTGGCTGGATACACAAAAAAGAGGCTGTCTTGGGATGGGGACTGGGGCAAGGATGACATAAAGAATCAAGTTCACAGTCAGGCACAGTGGCTCATGCCTGTAATCTCAGCATTTTGGGAGGTGGAAGTGATAGAATTGCCTGAGTCCAGGGATTTGAAACCAGCCTGGGCCACTTGGCAAGTCCTCATCTCTACAATAAAATTTAAGAAGTTAGCCAGGCGTAGTGGCGTGCGCCTGTGGTTCTAGCTATTTGGAAGGCTCAGGTGGAAGGATACTCTGAATCCGGCAGGTCGAGGCTGCAGTGGCCGTGAACATGCCACTGTACTCCAGCCTGGGCAACAGAGTGAGACTCCGACTCAAAAAAAAAAAATCAAGTTCAGTAGACACAATATGAATTGGGGGTTATGTGATTTTTATTATATGCATATTTTCTTTTTCCTTTTTTTTTTTTCCGAGACAAGATCTTGTTCTGTCACCCAGGCTGGAGTGAGGTGGAGTGATCATAGCTCACTGTAGCCTAGACCTCCTGGGTTCAAGCAATCCTCCCACCTCAGCCTCCTGAGTAGCTGGGACTACAGGTATAACCACTACATCTGGCTACTTTTTAGAATTTTTTGTAGAGACAGGGTCTTACTGTGTTGACCAAGCTTGTCTCAAACTCCTGGCCTCAAGTGATTCTTCCACCTCATCTCCCCGAAGTGCTGGAATTACAATGAGCCTCCACTCCTGGCCCATGTGTATATTTTCTATTTTAAAAATTGCTTACCGGCCAGGCGCTGTAGCTCAACTTGTAATCCCAGCATTTTGGGATGCTGAGGTGAGAGGACTGCCTGAGTCCGCAGGTTAAAGACCAGCCTGGGCAACATGGTGAGATCCTGTCTCTACAATAAACCAAAAAATTAGCCAGGCGCCCGTGGTTCCAGCTACTTGGAAGGCTGAGGCGGAAGGATAACTGAAGTCCAGCAGGTCGATGCCAGGGTGGCTGTGAGCATGCCACTGCACTCCAGCTTGGGTGATGGAATATGACTCCAACTCAAAAAAAAAAAAAATTACTTCCCTAAAAGAAAAGTAGAAATAAAACCACACTCTCAATGCAATAGCGTCAGAACTTAGTATTCAGCTGCCAAGCTCCCTTTTCTGATGACATTTGAGGCTCAGGTAATTAGTTCATCATTGGACCTGGAGGGTTGGAGACCAGCTTACCTTTGGGGAGATTTCTCCAGTTTGCAGTGGTCTCTATTCTGGGAGCTCCCTCACCACCATCACCATGACCACCACCACCAGTGGTGCCCTTGGGTATTTGCAGCTCTAACTTCTGATGTTCAGACAACTGGTTTGTTAAGAAGGGAAAAAACACTGGGCTCAGTGGCTCAGCCTATAATCCCATGCTTTGGGAGGCTGAGGTGAGTGGATTGCCTGAGCCTGAGGGTTCGAGACCCGCCTGGGCAACTTGGCGAGACCTCATCTCTACAATAAATCAAAAAATTAGCCGGGCATGGTAGCACGCACCTGTAATTCCAGCTACTTGGAAGGCTGAGGCGGAAGGATCGCTGGAGCCCAGCAGATCAAGGCTGCAGTGACTGGGAGCGTGCCACTGCACTCCAGTCTGGGTGACAGAGTGAGACTCCAAATCAAAAAAAAAAAAAAAGAAGGGAAAGAAAAAGACTGCTTGTTGGAGTTAGGAGTGGAAGTTGAGGCCACACGGTCAGTGTAGGTGTTTCTGGGTGTTTCTCTGAAGGTTAGTTGAGTTGTGGAGTCTTGCCCTCCCTTAAACTTGGACTCCCAGGAACAAGTGACCACAGGCTTTGCTGACAGGCTACCTGGGCTTTCCATCCTGGTTCCACCATTGACTGGACATGGGTGTTGGGACAAGATAAATGTTCTAACCCTCAGTTTCTTCATCCAAAAAGTAGGAAGGATGGTGGGGATGGAGAGAGAACAATGCTACTAATGATGCCATAAGGTTGTTAATATTAAGCTTTCAATAAATGTTGCCTAGCTTAGTAACATCATGCATTCGGAAGCCAGACTGCCTGAGCTTAAATCATAGCTCTAGGCCAGGCACGGTGGCTCAAGTCTGTAATCCTAGCACTTTGGGAGGAAGAGGCGAGAGGATTGCCTCAGTCCAGGGGTTTAAGACCAGCCTGAGCATCTTGATGAGACCTTGTTGTCTCTACAATAAATCAAAAAATTAGCCAGGCGTGGTGGCGCATGCCTATAGTTCCACCTATTTGGAAGGCTGAGGTGGAAGGATCACCTGAGCCCAGCAGGTCAAGCCTGCAGTAGCCGGTAGCATGCCACTGCACTCCAGCCTGGATGACAGAGTGAGACTCCAACTAAAAAAAAAAAATTTCACAGCTATACCCTCTTTACTGGTTTTATGACTTTGGGAAAGTTAATCTCTGTGCCTCTATTTTTTCATCTGTAAAATGGGCATGATACTAGTACCTACATTACAAGTTTTATATGAGACATAAACAAATTAATAGTGTAAAATGCTAGAACAGTGTCCGGCACACAGCAATTTTTGAGCTGAATAAGGCCTTAAGCCAATCTTTTATTTTTACTTTAGATTCAGGGATACACCTGCATATCCAACCTTTTACTTTTAATCATGGGGAATGTAGTCCAGACATGCCTAAGATGAACTTTGATTAGCGAGAAAGCCAGGAGGAACACCCAGTCTCCCAACTTCTAGTCTAGTCTATTTTCCACTGATTACTTCCAACAAAAATATTTTCTTACATGTGGTATAAAACTAGAAAGAAGTGAGAAAAACTTGTTTTGGATTACATAAAAGGATACTGGGTTCAAATTCAGTTGTGTAATCATAGCCAAGTTTCTTAAACTCTCTAAACTTCCTCTTCCTTGGTAATAGGATGAGGATAACATGTACCTCATAGTGTTATTGTAGTAAGCGAGCTTGTGTATGTAAAATGCCAAGCAAATAGCATTTCTCAATAAATGGTGATAATATTAGAGCTAATTAACAAACAGTAGGTGATGGTGTGGTTAAAATCAAGAATTGCACATCTGTGGATGGTTTTTTTGTTTTGTTTTGTTTTTTTGAGTTGGAGTCACACTCCGTAGGCCAGGCTTGAGGGCAGTGGCACGCTCACGGCCACCCCAGTGTCAACCTGCTGGGCTCCGGCGATCCTTCTGCCTCAGCCTTCCAAGTAGTCGGAACTACAGGCATGCACTACCACTCCTGGTTAATTTTTTATTTATTGTAGAGACGCAGTCTTGCCAAGTTGCCCAGGCTGGTCTCGAACCCATGGGCTCAGGCGATCCACTTGCCTCGGCCTCCCAAAGTACTGGGATTATAGGCTGAGTCACCGAGCCCGGCCGACAGACAGTTTTATTTCTCTTTTGGGGGACTTGCAAACTAACCTGATACGTCATAATGTGGATAATTATATTTGTACTTTTTTTTTTTTTTTTGAATTGGAGTCTCACTCTGTCACCCAGACTGGAGTGCAGTGGCCGCTCCTGGTCACCGCAGCTTCGACCTGCTGGGCTCTGGCGATCCTTCCGCCTCAGCCTTCCAAGTAGCCGGAATTACAGGCGTGCGCTACCACGCCCGGCTAATTTTTTGATTAATTGTAGAGATGAGGTCTCGCCAAGTTGCCCAGGCGGGTCTCGAACCCGCGGGCTCAGGCAATCCACTCACCTCGGCCTCCCAAAGCGCGGGATTACAGGCTGAGCCACGGAGCCCGGCCAGTGTACAACTGTAATTCTAACTTTACAGACTTATTTTGGCAACAGTTGTTTTAAAACAAAATGGAAGTGTAAGCATAAATTCTTTAATATCAGGAGTTGGTTTTATGAGATGTGACTAAAAAATATAGTAAATAAGATTGGTTTCTTTTTTTTTTTTTGAGTTGGAGTCTCATTCTGTCGCCCCAGACTGGAGTGCAGTGGCCGCTCCCGGCCACCGCAGCCTCAACCCGCTGGGCTCCGACGATCCTTCCACCTCAGCCATCCAAGTAGCTGGAACTACAGGCGCGTGCTACCACGCCCGGTTAATTTTTTGATTTATTGTAGGGATGAGGTCTCGCCAAGTTGTCCAGGCGGGTCTCGAACCCACAGGCTCAGGCGATTCACTCTCCTCAGCCTCCCAAGTCGCGGGATTACAGGCTGAGCCACTGAGTTTCTAAGTTGGGTACTAATATTTCTGGTCAAAAGTAGGTGGGGTGTCATCAGGAAATGCAAATTAACACCACAGTGAGAATCAACTGTGTCCCCAAGAGAAAGGCTAAAACTGAAAAGACTTGACAATGTCAAGTGTTAGGAAGGATGGAGCATCTAGAACCAGACACCGCTGTAGGAGTGCAGACTGGTAAAGTCACTCTGGAGAACTGTTTGGCAGTTTCTTAGAAAGTTAACTATAATCTTACTACATTAGTAATCTCTTGCTGTTAACAAATTGCTCTCAAATTTAGTGGCTCAAAATAGCACTAATCTTTTTTTTTTAAGTCAAAGTCTCACTTTTTCACCCAGACTGGAGTGCAGTGGCACGATCATGGCTCACTGCTGCTGCAAACTGGGCTCAGACAATCCTCCCGCCTCAGTCAACCCACTAGCTAGGACTACAGGCGTGTGCCACCATGCTCCGCTAATTTTTTTTTATTTTTTGTAGAGATGAAGTCTTGCTATGTTGCCCGCATTGGTCTTGGACATCTGGACTCAAGTGATCCTCCCGTCTTGGTCTCCCAAACCTGAGATTACAGGTTTGAGCCCCCACACCCAGTCTTTTTTTTCCCCCAACCTCTCATGGTTTCTATGGGTCAGATATTGAGACAGGACACAGTGGAGGATAGCTTGTCTTTGCTCCACCATGTCTGGGGCACAGCTGGAAGACTCTGAAGGCTGGAGATGAAATCATCTGAACTTTGTTCATTCGCACATCTTGTAGTTGATATTGTGTCAGCTGGGGACTACCGTCCAGAATATCCACATGCGGTTTCTCACAGTATAGTGCCTGGGTTCAGAAGGCAAGCCTCACAAGAAAGGAGCAGGAGGAGGGGAGAGCAGGATAGAAGGAGGGAGAGAAAGAGATTTCTGAAGGCTGGGATCACATATCACCCAGTTTTATACCCTCACAACATCTTCAACCTGGTAAGCAATCTTGTTTTCGTGAGGGAATTTAACAAGTAAATTTTTCAAATGGGCTTGTTAGCCTGGGAGTTGATTAATTTTTTTTAAAATTGGGTCTCACTCTGTCACCCAGGCTGAAGTGCAGTGGCATGATCACGGCTCACCACAGCCTCAACCTTCTGGGGTCAGACAGTCCTCCTGCCTCAACCCCCTAAGTTGCTGAGACTACAGCATGCACTACCATACCTGGCTTATTTTGTGATTTTTTTTTGTAGAGACAAGGTATCACTATGTTACCCAGGCTGTTCTCAAACTCCTGGGTTCAAGCAATCCTCCTGCCTTGTCCTCCGAAAGTGCTGGGATTACAGATGTGAGCCACCATGCCCAGCTGGGTTGGTTAATTTTATGTATCAACTTGTTTAGACTCCAGTGCCCAGATATCTGGTTGAAGATGATCATGGATGTGAAGGTGAGGGTGATTTGGGATGAGATCAACATTTTGATGAACTCTGCGTAAAGCAGATTGCTCTCCATATTGTGGGTGGGCTTTGTCCCATCAGTTGAAGAAAGACTCACTCCATCTGCCCCACCCTCAGGCACAAGGAAATGTGGAGAATTCTGCCAGCACATCCTTTGGACTTGAAACTGTAACATTGGCTCTTCCTTGGGTCTCCAGCCTGCCAGTCCACTCAGAAGATTTTGGACTTGTTTGCCTCCATAATCATGAGTCAGTTCCTTAAAATAAATCTTTCTATAAATATCCACATCCTATTGGTTGTTTCTCTGGAGAGCCCTGACTAATATAGCCTGGTTTCCCAGTATCACCAAAACCATGAGTTCCTTGTCCAGAAGTTTCTGTCCTTGGTTCATAACTGCAAATGGGATTCTCATGTAAAATATTTCCTGACATTACTCTGTAATAATAGATAATGTGCCCCTAATATATAGCATTTACATATTGGCTGTAGAGCCATGTAGCACGTGGTGGTTCTCAACCCTTTTTTGAGGAGGAGGCGAACAGGAGCCATTACATGGCTCAGCAGTAATCTGTTGCAGAGAAGCTGTGCTCATCAGCGCAGAAGTAAATCTTTCGTTGCTGGAAAATGTGAATCAACTCAAGTGAAACACAGCTTATAAAACTCAATTACGTTTTAACTTCATCTATTATTTCAGGTAAAGACGCCTGAAAACATCACATTTTCAGTATGAACCAACAGAAAAGTAATTGCCAGCATGCAAACATCAAATGTGTCAAGAAATTATTTCAGTTTCTTAACTGTGCCTCCCAGCAAAGGCTTGCGCTTTAAATGTTGCTACTTCTGCGTCAGAGTTGTTCAGTTTCCTCTTATACAACAAACCCCAGAAGATTCTAAACTTTCACAACAGGAACATTCCCCAAAGAAGAGAACATATACTGGGGTGGGGGCGGGGAATTCGTACGTGGCTTAAGTTTTTCACCCTTGAAGGAGTAAAGAAAAACACTTCAACGTAAGGACAAAAGCTCCCTTGTTTAAGCGCTTCTCCAGCTGCACTTCAACCAAATATATCCTGGGCAGAGTGTTTTCATTTCTCCACCCCTCTCCTGAGCCAATCACACGGTGACAAACAGCTCGGAGGCCCCTTGGGACCAGCGCTGCGGAGGTACCGGCCTTGGTTACAGGGCTGCGCGTTCCTTCCCGGCGTGGGCCCACTGGAGCCGCCCTGCCTCCCCCGGAGGCCGCAGGAGCCCCAGGCAGACGCACTGCGGGCTCCACGCCCAGCTAGGCCTTCACGGATTAACTCGGCGGCCTCTGTCTGGACTTCGTGCACCACCTGGACTGGCAGCATGAATGACTCATTGTTTCCCCTGCGAACAGGCCGGGGAGGGCTCCTGGGTGTCAATAACCAAGGCAAAGTAAAATTGTGTTTTCCCTTTCAACACAACCCCGTTTTCTAAAACTGAATACAGACCTGGAAGTCTAGAGAGTATGTTTCTTCTGCAGCAACGGTAGCCAAGGTTACTGCTTTTGGGTTGGTCTGCAGGGACAAAGGATTTATATTTACTGTCTATAAACAGAAAGAGGCCTAAAGCTGGGGCTCCTTTTATTTACAGCTTGTTCGTGGTGCTATAGAATGAAGCAAACTTAGTTTAAACCTCTGCTCTGTCTAAACCTGGAAACTGACTGTGCATAATACTGGATTTTATTTATATTATCCACAATTTGTATAACAAATTTTTGACCAGTAATTTTCCCATAGGTAAATGCATTGAAGTCCATATATGAATTTTCCACACCCTTTCTTCCTCCCTTCCTCCCTGCTCTGTTGCCCAGGCTGGAGTGCAGTGGCACGATCGGTTCACTGCAGCCTTGAACTCCTAGCTCAAGTGATCCTCCTGCATCTGCCTCTTAAGTAGCTGGGACTTACAGGTGCGTGCCACTATGCCAGGCTAATTTTTAAAATTGTTTGTACAAATGTGGTCTCACTATGTTAACCTAGACTGCACACTTCTATTTCAAAAGTAGTGTGTTAATCAGAACCCTCTCTAATTTTCCTATATGGTGCCATTTCTTATTTTCAGCTAATTTTATGCTCCTTGGGAAACGATGGGTTGATATCTCTGGACTGTGGGATCTTCTTCCTTTCTTAAGCATATCTCAGTCCAAAGGCTTGAGAACCAGACAGATATTTTGTTACCTTTCTGCAAGCGTGCCATACACAAAACACTTTGGGTTTTTTTGTTTTAGATTAGAAAACAGTTTATCTCCAGTGTGAGTTCTTTCATGGACGGAAACAAACTGGGATGGAAATAAAATTTAAAAAAAACAAAAACATAGTTTATTTAGAAAGTAAATGAGAGGGGAGATTCACCCCCCCACCACCAGATAGGGGAGGGGCCAAAGCTAAGAAAACATGGTGACCTCAGCTCAAAGAGCACATGGCCAGACCATAGCTTAGCAGAACAATGGCCCACAACACACTTTGAACTTGTGTTTCTTTGGCCTCTTTCTTCTACATTTTTAGGTGTTTTAAAAAAATATTCAAAGAAGAAGATGTGGAAAAAATATATATATATATATACAGAAAAGGAAAGGGAAAAAGTCCTGCGTAGATGCAGGACCTTGGTTCTAACTCAAATCTGGTAGATTAGCATGCAACAGTGTACTGTCTTCATCAAATTAAGTAGCAGCCCTGAATAGATTCCAAAACATTCTTACTTTGAATAGGCACGAGGACATTTGACACTGCAGGAAAAAGAATGTTGAGGCCCACGTTAAAACCTTTAGAATAAGAGGGAGAGAATGAGCTGGGCTCGGTGGCTCAGCCTGTAATCCCATGCCTTTGGGAGGCTGAGGTGAGTGGATTGCCTGAGCCTGCAGGTTCGAGACCCACCTGGGCAACTTGGCGAGACCTAATCTCTACAATAAATTAAAAATTAGCGGGGCGTGGAGGCGCGCGTCTGTAGTTCCAGCTACTTGGAAGGCTGAGGCGGAAGGATTGCCGGAGCCCAGCAGGTGGAGGCTGCAGTGGCTGGGAGCAGCCACTGCACTCCAGTCAGGGCGACAGAGTGAGACTCTAACTAAAAAAAAAAAAGAGGGAGAGAATGGACATGGGACGTGGAGATTAAATAGGACGTTTAATAAAACAGCAGCAGATGCTTTTATTTGAATTAACATATATCAGTTCATGTAACCTTTAAAGTTCTGCAGTAATAGGAGACTGATTGGGCTTTGGCTGGCTTTTATTTTATTTATGTATGTATATATGTATGAATTTATTTATTTATTTGAATTGGAGCCTCATTCTTGTCACCCAGGCTGGAGTGCAGTGGCACACTCACAGCCACTGTAGCCTCGACCTGCAGGGCTTAGGCAATTCTTCCACCTCAGCCTTCCAAGTAGGTGGAACTACAGACACGCCACCACACCTGGCTAGTTTTTGTGATTTATCATACAGATGAGGTCTCACCGAGTTGCCCAGGCTGATCTCGAACCCCCAGGCTCAGGCAATCCTCTTGCCTCAACCTCCCAAAGTGCTGGGATTACAGGCTGAGCCATCGCACCCAGCCTGGCTGGTTTTATATGGGGCTACTCTATTCCATAAGTGGAAACTCATGTAGTTTTTGAATTAGAAAGATTTAAAATAACAAAAAGTATTTCTCCATCTTTCAAATCTATGCTGTAGTTTAGTAAAGTGAGTATCTTTCTTTGATTGCTAGTATCCTTAAAGTCAGGTATCAAAATATTTGCATTTCTCTTTGTGAAGCTAATGAAAACCTGCAAGAAGTAAGTGTTTCTCCATTTTTGCAGACAGGACACAATTATTGTAGCATGCTTACAGAAATGGCAGCACTCAAAGCTTCAATTTCTCACATCTAATTACAAGTATATGTGCAGTTTTCTGAATTAACCCCTTTTACCATCATATACAAGAAATCTATTTGCCAAACAGCCTCCCTAGCTGCTACAGATTTTGTGGTCCTTGTGCCAAAAACATAATAAAGCATGGTGTCTGAAATATCTGGAGGATTGTGACTTGAGACAAGCAGAATGAAGACAACCCTACTATGTGCAATATGGTTTGGGTCTTCGACTTTCCCCTTAATCTCTTCATCAAAGCGAGGCTCTCAGAACTCTTAAGTTTGCTCTGAGTCTGTTCTTGTGGGTGATGGGTTCATTCGCGTTTTTCAAGTCCAAAATAAAGGCAGTCTACATAGCTGATTGTTCTTTCTCCAAGTACATAGAACTCTTTCACCAGCAGTTAACAAATGTAAACTTCTCAGATGCATCCTTCCCCTTGAGAATCCTTGATGTACACCCCTCAGTTGTTTTAAGTGGACCTAAAAGGAAAACTGATGGCTTTTAGGGGCAGGGAATGTTAGAATCAACAGTGAGGCTTGACCCTACCCCCTCACCACTGCTTTAATAGTCTACAGATTTGGAAAGGATTCATAGGGCCAAGCAACAATAATTTAATGACTTCCAAATCCAGACATGGAAAACAGGTCAGATGACTTGAGTTTTATTTCATGACACCACAGCATATTTGGAGCAGAGAGTGATACTTTGCCTTGATTCCACATTACTATCCCACAGTCAAAAATGCCATTAAAGGAGAGTGAGGGCAGGCGTGGTGGCTCACTCCTGTAATCTCAGCACTTTGGGAGGTGGAGGTGAGAACACTGCCTGAGCCCAGGGGTTCGAGACCAGCCTGGGCAACTTGGTGAGACCTTGACTCTACAATAAATGAAAAAATTAGCCGAGTGTGATGGTGCACACCTGTATTTCCAGCTACTTGGAAGGCTGAGGTAGAAAGATCGCCTGAGCCCAGCAGGTTGAGGCTGTGGGTGGTCGTGAGCATGCTACTGCACTCCAGTCTGAGCCTGTGTCAGAGTGAGAATCTGACTCAAAAAAAAAAAAAAGAGTGAATGCCCAAGGTGTTCAGGAAGATTCTGCATTCTATGAAACCAGAGAGGATTCTCATTCAAACGATGTATCTAAACTATGAGAATTTAGGAGAAAAAAATAATTAAAAATTCTTCCTGAAAATAAAAGCTTTATTAAACAAACTCTGGAATTAAAGACAATGTTTGTAATTTCTGGATCATGGTTTGTTATCTTGGTCAATTTTATGTGAGACACAACATCAGTATCCTGCTACTTTGCACAAGTATCAGTATTTATCTCACTGTTTAGAGAGGAAAGACGTGTTTATTTAGATGCTCATTTTTTTGTTTGTTTGTTTTTGTTTTTGTTTTTGTTTTTTTGAGTTGGAGTCTCACTCTGTCGCCCAGACTGGAGTGCAGTGGCCAGGAGTGGCCACTGCAGCCTCGACCTGCTGGGCTCTGGCGATCCTTCCGCCTCAACCTTCCGAGTAGCCGGAATTACAGGCATGCGCTACCACGCTCGGCTAATTTTTGATTTATTGTGGAGATGAGGTCTCGCCAAGTTGCCCAGGCGGGTCTCGAACCCACGGGCTCAGGCAATCCACTCACCTCAGCATCCCAAGCGCAGGATTACAGGCTGAGCAACTGAGCCCAGCTAGATGCTCATTTTGATATATAAGCATTGTTAGCTAGAGCAACAAGACTAGCAATTTCTCTTGTTCCTAAGTTTTGCAAAATAGTTCTTAGTTTTATCTGGCAAACATGTATAAAGTGCTGTGGATAATTCTCTGAAAAACTAATTACACATGCAAACTGAACTTTTTTGTGTATACATTCTATGCCTTTGAAGTGATTGCAGACAAAAGGCATATATACAATTTTATCTTGTCAGGCACAGTGGCTCACACCTGTAATCCCAGCACTCTGGGAGGCAGAGGCAAGAGGATTGTCTGAGCTCAGGGTTTGAGACCAGCCTGAGCAATGTGGTGAAACCTCATCTCTACAATAAATCAAAAAATTAGCCAGGCGGTGTGGTGCATGCCTGTGGTTCCAGCTACTTGGAAGGCTGAGGTGGAAGGATCGCCTGAGCTCAGCAGGTAGAGGCTGCGGTGGCCATGAGCTTGCCATTGCACTCCAGCCTGGGTGACACAGTAAGATTCCAACTAAAAAAAAAAAATTATCTTTCTGGTTCCTATAGATATTTGCGTTTTTGACCTTAGGGTAGATAAAACTGTTTTAGATGGGAAGGAGGGAAAAGGCAGGAAGGAAAAATAGGTTTAGTAAATGGTTAAGATTCCAAATATTTTACTTAAACAGACCTCAAATTACCACCTTTAGCCAATCATTTAATTTCACCCCGAACATCTTTTCTAACATTTGCTGCACTTTGGTTGAGTGTGGGAACTACAGGGGCAGAAAAATGAGACTTTTCTTCACCCATCATAAGAGTTGCAAAAATACTCCTACGACAAAAGACAGGCAAGAGAAAAGCATAACAAATGTACTTAATCAAAGTTCTACATGACATGAGAGCCTTCAGAAATGAAGACCCAGAAATGAAGATTCATTTTTATGCTTAGGTTTGACGAAGAATGGATAGCCATGTCAAATTGTGATTGGACAAAAATGTGATAGGACCCATGTGGTGGCTCATGCTTGGAATTCTAGCACTTTGGAAGGTCAAAGTGAGAGGACTCCTTGAGCCCAGGAATTAAAGACCAGCCTGGGCAATATAGCAAGACTCCCATCTCCACATAATTAGTCATGGGTGGTAGTGGCCTGTAGTCCCAGTTACTCAGGAGACTGAGAGTGGAGGTTTGCTTGAACTCAGAAGTTCAAGGTTACAGTGAGCTATAATTGTGACACTGCACTCTAGCCTGGGAGACAGAGTGAGACTCTTTTTTTTTTTTTTAAGCCAGTCAAATTTAGCAGTGGGGGAGGGGTTTGTACAGAGACCTTGTCTTTAAGGAAAAAAAAAAAAGATATGATCTAATGCTAACAGACTGAGTGAGGAAGTTCAGTAAGACCTGCCCAGATTCTTCTTGGCCTCTCTGTGTAGCATTCCTTCCTTCTGGGTATAGGACAGGACCACTTCTGGAATGAGGGTCTTATGATCTACTATCAGACAAGGTAGGTCAGAGAATTTCTTTGTGGCTAGCTCTTACACAGAAAGGCGGGGGAAGATTAGAGTAATATTTCTAGTTTCTATGACCCAGCTTGAGGAAGAGGAATTCTAGTTTCAATGGCTTGCCTTGGGAGAGAGAAGGTAGCGGAAGACAGAAGGGCAAGAGGTCAGAGAGACACTGCTTCTGAAGCCCTTCCAGCATCCTTCAATTAAAAGGACTCAGCACACCAAAGCACCAAACTCCCAGACAGCATTTACTAATCACCAACAACACACTTAAACTCCGATTCCTATAGCCATTACCTTAGTAAAAACCTGTGAGTTAATTTTTTTTTTATTGATTCGGAGTCTCACTTTGTTACCCAGGCTGGCGTACAGTGCTGGGATTCTAGGCGTGAGCCACCGTGCCCAGGCAGGAAGATAACTTTAATAAAAAGCAGGTGCGCTGGGCTTGGTGGCTCAGCCTGTAATCCTGCGCCTTGGGAGGCTGAGGTGAGTGGATTGCCTGAGCCCGCGGGTTCGAGACCCGCCTGGGCAGGCGAAACCTCATCTCTACAATAAATCAAAAAATTAGCCCGGCGTGGTAGCGTGCACCTGTAGTTCCAGCTACTTGGAAGGCTGAGGCAGAAGGATCGCCGGAGCCCAGCAGGTCGAGGCTGCGGGGGCCGGGTGTGGCCACTGCACTACAGTCTGGGCTACCGAGTGAGACTCCAACTTTAAAAAAAAAAAAAAAAAAAAGCAGGTGGAC